>JACXGI010016697.1:0-15523 GCA_016801175.1 Esox masquinongy
GTTGATGGAGCTCAGATGGTAGAGCAGGAGAACGCTAGGGTTGATGGAGCTCAGATGGTAGAGCAGGAGAACGCTAGGGTTGATGGAGCTCAGATGGTAGAGCAGGAGAACGCTAGGGTTGATGGAGCTCAGATGGTAGAGCAGGAGAACGCTAGGGTTGATGGAGCTCAGATGGTAGAGCAGGAGAACGCTAGGGTTGTGGGTTTGATTCCACAGGGGTCCAGTATGTAAGTATATAGAATACAAAATGTATGCACCCATAATAATAAATAAATAATAATAGAAATCATAAGCAATTTCAATTTGAAAATTAGACTTTACCCATTAATGCTGTTGGCAGAGCACTGACAGACATGGCTAATGCTCAAACAGCCACAAGAGGCTACCGGGGTCTGTCTAAAAGTAACTTAAGAATGAGAAATACTGTGCAGTTTGTTACCTACATAGTTGGCAGAGTTGGTTAGCTTGTGTATTTCACGTTCTATGAACATGAATGGGCCTGCTAGGAGTTCTCTCCTTACCCAGCGTGTCTTTGAGGTTCTTGACAATGGATGCTTTCCTGGCACTGTTCTTTCTCTCGACGTAGTTGGAGGGCACAAAGCCGGTCTTGTTGGTGGCGTTCCGGACCCTCCACCAGGACTTGGAGTCGTCCAGCAACCAAAGGCGCTCGTTCTTCTTGATGTCCAGCTCCTGGTCCTGCTGGGCCAAGTAGTCAAACTTGGCGATGACAATCACCTCTTCCGTCATCTTGGACCTCGGGATCTTGGGGAAGGAGGTCAGAAGGCAGATGCTTCAGAACTATGATATTATAGTAGCAAATGAATTAGCACTTTACATAAAACAATTATTACAGTAACTATTGATTGAGAAAATTGAGTACAACAATATTACAGTTACTACCGAAAAATAAGCTCCATTATCATGCAATTATAGCAACTATTGAATGAGAAAGGAAGCCTACATGTGAGTCCCAAAACTCCCTTCAGAACAAACCCTGACACCGTGAATGTGACAAGCTTTAACATGGTGGGGAGTGTCTGAGGCCAATGGGCTAAACTATGAGTGACACACAGCTAATGGATACAGGATAACAATGAATGAGCTCAGAGCGACAGATACTACGGAACTACAGGGGTAGTTGTCTTGACATCCTGCATACTGTGTTTCAATATCATTTAAGAGAATAAAATGTGCCATTGCAAACGGAACCACTTGTTTCGGTTCCAATGCCACTGTGATAAAATGAGCCTCTTTACCTGCACTGCATCAAAGCTGTCAACTTCAAAGTTGTAATAATCCTCTGGTGAACTGGAGGACAAAAGAAAACAGAAAAACTGTTATTTCATAATTTTCCTGTTTTCATTAGAGTTGTCTGGTGTGTTTGGCTATAAACAAGCATGGAAGGACCATCTCCAGTCAGAAAACAACTAAACAAAACCATGAAATAATGAATTGGTCCTAAATTACTTGTCATCACCTCACTAGATGATTCAAAGCCATAAAGATATTCAGTTCAATGTCATATTGTACAATTAATGATTCTCAGGAAACAGGAAATGGAGTGGCTGT
Source organism: Esox masquinongy (assembly GCA_016801175.1). Lineage (NCBI taxonomy): Eukaryota > Metazoa > Chordata > Actinopteri > Esociformes > Esocidae > Esox > Esox masquinongy. The sequence goes on from JACXGI010016697.1 coordinate 1,570, forward strand.
GATGTCTATGTCAAATATGTGTGTGTGTGTGTGTGTGTGTGCACGCGTGTGTGTGTCAAATGTGTGTATGCTGTGAGCTGTGTGTGTGTCTAAAGTGTGTGTGTCTAAAGTGTGTGTGTGTGTGTGTGTGTGTGTGTGTGTGTGTGTGTGTGTGTCTAAAGAGTGTGTGTGTACGCTGTCATATGTGGTTGTTTTCTCATCTTTAGAGGAATGTAGAGGCTACATGTTCACACCGAAGGACAAATCAAAAGGTGAATCCATAGATGTTTTAGTATCAGCCGAAAATAGTCTTCCCGTATATAAAACAATGTCCTATTATCTATGAGTCTTCCCTTCTACTGACAGACATTCACATTGATACACAACTACTGAAGCAGATAAGGTCACTAGTGTATCCAGTTTTAACCCCGATCACAACCAACAGTTGTGATTCAACTCCAAACTGGTCTCTCCTCCTCCATACAGTAGAGGGGACTGGTCTCTCCTCCTCCATACAGTAGAGGGGACTGGTCCCTCCTCCTCCATACAGTAGAGGGGACTGGTCTCTCCTCCTCCATACAGTAGAGGGGACTGGTCTCTCCTCCTCCATACAGTAGAGGGGACTGGTCTCTCCTCCTCCATACAGTAGAGGGGACTGGTCTCTCCTCCTCCATACAGTAGAGGGGACTGGTCTCTCCTCCTCCATACAGTAGAGGGGACTGGTCTCTCCTCCTCCATACAGTAGAGGGGACTGGTCTCTGCTCCACTACACGGGATCAACATGTGACTGATTAGAATTCAGGCCTTAAGACAGACAACAGAGTTGAAAGCCTTCAACAAGGACTCAGACAGAGACAAGCAATAAGCACCAGTCCTCATATCCACCCTCCCCTTCCTATTCCAGACAGGAGTGTATTCTTTTGTTATTCTATCTAGCCTTGATGTCCATCCTGCTCTCCTCCTCCATCTTCATTTTCCAAGACAACTCCTATTTCCAGCGACAGCATGTTGTCGGCCCCATTCCAGACAGTGATTTATGAGCACCAAACTGCCCCACAGAGGAACACTTCATCAGGCAGTAGATGCTCCTGGTTGGCCTGGTAACCAAGCGTCTTCAGGACTCAAGCTCCTCCACAAGAAAGCCTGGCACACTACAGTACAAGGGTGTCACATTCAGAGTATGCATCCCACTACACTGACCAGCAGCCATGTGGACCCTCATCAAAGGGAGTGCATAAGGAAATAGGGGGTCATTTGGAGACGTAGCCTAACAGCTGGAACAAGCCTGCAAAAACTAAATTAAGGGTTGCAAGACGTGGGTCAAAACCCATTTCTTCCTGTGACCTCTGTGGATCTGTCATCCCAGACACATTCAGCAGGGTTCACACCACGTCACCTCCAGGCCCAGACACCCAGAGCTCTGCGCCAGGCTGGAATGGATGAAGCCAATGTCCCAGACCCATGTAGAGGTTTGGTTCAGTTCATCCCAGAGCGGAGTGGCCTCCTCCGGTTAGCAGAAATCAGGTCATGACCGAGGTTCCTTCACATTGGGACATGCTCTTAGCTACTGGGCAGTTAAGAAGCTGTACTAGCTGTAATTCATAGGCCTCAACATCCTGGTATTTAGAACAAACACTTTAGAACTGACAGATACTGTAAAATAGTATGGTTAAGTATGATTCAATACGTATCAGATAAATGGGCTCTCGTTCAGTACAGGTAATATACAGGTTAGAGTTCTTAGGTTATGGTCAGAGTCAGGATTATGTTTAAAGAAAATGCATGCATGACAGAGAGACACAGGGTAGATAGAGAGAGCAAGAGAGAGATAGGGAGAGAGAGATAGAGATAGAGGGAGAGAGAGAAGAATAGAAACAACAACAACCTTTCCAAATTGTGATCAGTCTAGCCAGACCTCAGTGGCCTGCTCAATCAACACAAGCTAACTGATCCAGTGGACCTAAAAGACCTGATAAAAGTTGGTTTGATCCAGTGGACCTGATAGACTTGACAGTTGAGGGAGGACAGAGAGGTAGTGGCATTAGAAATGGGCAACTTAATTCCTTTGACTGCTACACGGACCAGGCTTCAGCTGACCAGTTTCAGCCACCTCAGCACCTTCATGCTGCTTCTGAACATCCCTGGCTACCAGAGCTGGTATTCAGGAGTCTTGGCCAACAGAATCAGCTGACTGGACGTGGGGTTCAGAGCCCCTGGCACGACCAGATTGGGGGGCAACATTAATATCTGAAATCAAGCACCTGTCACTTTTGGAAGAGCATTAGCCTTGATCACATGGACTGAGCCTACTGACAGACCAGAATTACTGACAGACCAGAATTTCACTGCGTTGGAACTATTCCACCGCAACAACACTCCACATGATTTGTCTCTACAGACGCAAGGACTCTGCACAGCTTCCCTCCGATGCACGACGCAACAGGTTACACACTGAAGACAATAAAAAGATTGAACGAGTGATAGGAGTTCACCACATCCTCTGACTCCACAGATACAGTCTTGGGGCTGTCTGATAGTACTCATAGAGGAACAGCAATAACACTAGCTCAGAGGGAGGGATACAGACACCAGGACTGTACACAGTGATATGTCACACATGCTACGACTAAATCAGTTTGTGCAATTGATGAATTTACCGCAGTAGCACCCGTGCGATACAGTTGTACGCGTCTGTGAGACAGCTGCTTGTTTGTGTGGAGTGAGGGTTTGGGTGCTTGTTTGTGTGAAGTGAGGGTTTGGGTGCTTGTTTGTGTGAAGTGAGGGTTTGGGTGCTTGTTTGTATGTGAGGTGAATCGATGGCTCATTGCTTTTCCACTTGGTGTTTGTAGTCTATCGTGCGATTTAAAAAAATGTCTGCGTAAAGTCCATACATCCAACACCAAATCCCACAATTCCTAGCAAACAATCCTTGTTTCCTCAGCGAGTCAAGCTAGCTAGCTAGATGAAGAAAATGAAGAGGTATTTTCAAGTACTAAACCAAAAGCCCAAACAAGCCAGCAAGGAAGAAACTAAAGAAGAACTAACGCCAAATGAAATTAAGGGTGAAACGAAAGGGACAATTCATAGATATAACGCAGAGTGGAAAAGGGATTTCTCTTAGCTAACTTCTGACGCGAAACAGCAGCTCTTGAACTGTTGCTGGTGCAGGGAGGCTCCAGAAAAATTAGAGTAGCCAATCCTTATGTACTGTATTGGGTAACAGCATTTTAACACTAGAACCGCCAGGCCTTTCAGACCCCAGTATCTGCCAGAGCCAAATGCCATTTGGCATCATTAGCATACGAATCTTCCCTGTTAGCATACACATTCTCCTCCACAGAATCACCATACAGCCAGAGCATCAGTTCATCTACTGGGTCGTCATCAAACTACATAGAATATTAAAAAAACAAGAAACCAGGTAAGCCTAGTTCAGCCGGCCCGCAATAGAAAGTGTTGCCATCTCGAGATTCGAACCCAGGTCACCCACGTGAAAGGCTGTGCTGTTAACCACTATTCCACGGAGCTGTACATTTGCCACTTGTCAGTATAGCCTCGTCTCTATCCTGAACAAATCCTCTTTTGCCACTGGCCATTTTAATAGTCAATTGGCCATTCGTAAATGACATTGATAGTTAAAATGACTAATGTTTCTTACTAAGTTTACCTCCACCACAAATAGCGTCTATGTATGGCGTTTGCCACTGGCTGTTTTAACAGCGTATTAGCCAGTAATAAGCTTTACCGGTATCTATTAACTTACTGGAATAGACATAAGAATTGAGCAATTGCTAGCGAGTCTGCCAAAGCTATTTCATTTCATGGCATAAGAACGTATTTTTTTCTTTCATGGCAAAACAACGTATTTTTTTCTTCCATTCATGAATGAGATTTATACAATAACTATCAATAACTAACTTTTTCATCAAGTGAAAAGACGAGAGAATCGTGGAATCTACCAGAAATAATGTTGTTGCTCTCAATAGATTCGAACTTAGGTCTTCCACATGAGAGGCACTGTCTTTAACCACTACGCCATAGCATTACACGTTTCAGCAGTCGCTAGACTCCATTGAGGATTGTGTTAAACTGACTAACGTTTCTTATTAAGTTTACCTCCACCATAGCATCTATGAACTGTATTGCTTTCGCCACTGGCCGTTTTAACAGCTTATTAGCCAGTAATAGGCTTACTAGTATCTACTAACTTCCTAGGAATAATCTTAAGAATTGAGCAATTTCTAGCGAGACTGAAAATGAACTTGTCCACGCCAGTGGACAGTCGCAATATAACCGTATACAGTTTAAGTTAAGGCTTACTATAACGTAATCTAATGTATGTTGTAGCCAGCAAATGCGTTTGTCTATCCTGACCCAAAACGCATGCATGGATGCATACTTCGAAAATCCACCAGAAACAGTCGCAATATAACCGTAAACTGTTTTATTTCAGGCTTACGATAATATAGATACTGAAGGTTTTAGCCAGCGAAGTATTCGTCTATACGGAGTCATTCATAATGCGTACTTTGCTTCGCCTGCAAGGAGATACGAACTCGGGACCTATAGTTTACAGGTCCGCTTCTCTAACCACTACACTACTTAACAAGGGGTGCTCAGTCAGTCAGTCAGCCAGTCAGTCAGTAACAGATATTCGCTCTTCTCGGCCGGCTCCGCTTACGCGGTCCGGCAAAAATAATGAATTACAGAATTTGTTTAAAATCGTTAATGAATTTGAAGAATACAAGAATGTGTTCGTATTGAAGGTCTTATTATACAAAAAAAGATTAAGGAAAGAATACAAAGAACAATTATTTCTCAGAACACAGGCTATAGTATTTTCAATTGTTTATTAGTCCCTACAAATGTAGTCCCTACAAAATGAAAATTACACAGCCAATCTATAGGTGGCATGAGTTGACATGAAGTTATCGACAAAACCGAGGAGTCCATTTTTCCATTTCTCCAAATGAAAGGGTTAGCCTATAGACAAACCTTATATGTCAATAATGTAGGAGACTAGAGCTATGCATTGGTGTTCAAATCAACTCGATAGCCCCACTAGAACCCCCGGGAGAGACCTGCAAAGACGCGCCATTCACACAGGTGACATGTTATGACAAGTTATCGAAAAACCGAGGAGTTATTAGAAAAAGACGAGGTCCATTTCTCTAAATGAATAGGCTATAAAACCAGGGCGTGTTTGCAGGACTCTAGTGGGGCTATCGAGTTGATGTCGAATTGTCGATAAGCCTATATCATTTGTATTATGTTTCAATAATAGCCTAATTAATTTGTTGAATGGTCAAGGAAATTGTTTGTATTTCATTTGTAAGTTCATCCAAATTCAACCAAGACTATCATTCATCTGGGAGTATGGGGCACTCATCCACTGACGTCATGTATTCAGTGAGGGGTAATTAGCGCCTGGGTACCATTAGCGGCTGCCTGGGTACCAACGCTATGTGGCGTGGGCTTTTGGCGGATTAAGTTGGGAAAACAGGAGTAAAAAAAACAGGTAAATAGTCTCTACATAGTTTTCTGACAATAGAATTCTGACAATGGAACAAAGTAATATATGCCTATTTAGGTAAAGTCATGGAAGGAGGCGGGCAGATTTATTTTAATTACAAACTCAAATGCCAATTGGCATAGGCAATTGGCGGTTCTAGTGTTAAAAAGGGATAACAAAAAAAAAACACAGTGATTTACACACTTTCTTAATTTAAATAAAATTGAATGTATGATGATATACATTAAAACTGAGATTTGCACTGCTTATTTATTAGCATAATATATTGATTTTTTGTATATAGTTGTTAGGTCCCTGCAATTTACCATTATGGGCAAATAAAGAAAATGTCTGAAAACATTTCTTGCTAAGGTTTGGATTTTGTGTGCCCTCTATGCAAGACGCAGAGAGCAACAGACACAGAGAGCAACAGACACAGAGAGCAACAGACACAGAGAGCAACAGACACAGAGAGCGACTGAGGGAGGGTGGGCGGTTATGGTAACTAATCCCTCAGACCGCCTGGTGAAATCACAGGTTTCTAGGCTGTTGGAATGTCCTGCCCACCTCCCGCTCTGGGAACTCTGCTTTACTTCTTTTCGTCCAGCACACGCACGCACGCACGCACACGCGTCACAACCTGGGAGGCGGAGTACATGTCACAACCTGGGACGTGGCGTACGAGGAGTATGGAAAGTATAGGTACGCGATCAGGAACGGGGTGGGTAGGGGTGGCGACCTGGAACGGGGTGTACCGGGTCACGACCTGGGACCGGGGGTACGGGGTCGCGATCTGGGACTGGGGGTACGGGCTCGCGATCTGGTAAGGGGTACGGGGTCGCGATCTGGTACGGGGTACGGGGTCGCGATCTGGTACGGGGTCGTGATCTGGTACGGGGTACGGGGTCGTGATCTGGTACGGGGTACGGGGTCGTGATCTGGTAAGGGGTACGGGGTCGTGATCTGGTAAGGGGTACGGGGTCGTGATCTGGTAAGGGGTACGGGGTTGTGATCTGGTAAGGGGGTTGGTAAATGTAGGAGCACAAAAATTAGAAGCACAGACAAATATTTGAGGTATTAATGCAAGAATCCAAATGTTGTTAGGCATCCTGCTGCTCCGAAATAAAGACCAGGTCACACAGCAAAAGTTTTTGGCCATAGATGGTGGCACTGTTCAGCGCTTACAGAGCCCCACTCTGCCTCTCATCAACTGGCCAAAATCCTCTCAAAACAAAACAGCAGCAGACTAACAAGAGGTCATGGGAGATTGGGAGCCTGGGCCAGCTGTGAGACAGGAAGTGGGGACACAGGAGAGAACGGGGGTGAGGAAAGAATGACGCAACACCCTTTGATCTGGCAGGGAGCCCGACAGCCATGAGTTCAGACCGTCAGGATCACATTATCTTCTCTAATCTGAATCACATTACCATATCTACAATCAGGATTATATCAGCATCTCTACGGTTAGGATCACATTATCTTCTCTAATCTGAATCACATTATCGTATCTACAATCAGGATTATATCAGCATCTCTACGGTTAGGATCACATTATCTTGTCTAATCTGAATCACATTACCATATCTACAATCAGGATTATATCAGCATCTCTACGGTCAGGATCACATTATCTTCTCTAATCTGAATCACATTATCGTATCTACAATCAGGATTATATCAGCATCTCTACGGTCAGGATCAGATTATCTTCTCTAATCTGAGTCACATTATCATATCTACCATCAGGATTATATCAACATCGCTACAGTCAGGAATCACATTATCTTCTCTAATCTGGATCCCAATATGTTCTCTATAGTCAGGATCACATTATCTTAACTTCAGAAATTATCTAGTGTGGAGTGTATGTTGCCTATTCATATAGTAGTTAATGTCTTTTAGCTCGCTCACAGCTTCTCCTTACCATTTTGTTTTGGCAATAAATACCCCACCCCAACCACTCTGGTCCTAGTAGGGTATAAAACACACATTAGGTGCTCAGTGGCAAAATGTGAGAAGGGCTAACATGAGTATGTGAAAGCAGTTGGTTAGCCCACCAGCAGCTCCTGGGATCACAGTTTACTGAGTTTGGGAAAGCCTGAAATAGACCCAACATCTGGATCAGACCCACAGAGAATAGAGAAATCCACCAACTAACCCCGATCATCGACCCTGACCTCTGACCTCCTATATATCCTATCCCCTCATGACTCAACCATGGTTATTTGTACTCTCCTTCAATTAAATTTTCCAGAGACAATAAGACTCCTCTGCTCGCTCGAGTGCATTAAAGCCTGAGGGTCGACTGAAAATAGTTATCGTGAGGACACTGATTCCAAGTCAGCTAACATGAGTTATCATGAAGCATCTGGCTTCTTCCACAACTACTGTCAGCTGCTGCTCTGCACAGATTGATTTCAGATAACAGCCTCTCATATTCTGAGAACCTATTACCAAATGAAACGATCAGACTAAGCAAGCCATGTCAGAAGAGCTAGAGTTAGCTAGCTAACCAATCTAACTAGTTAGCATATTACAGTAATGTTTTTAGCATCTCTGGTGAATGTCTGTTGAAACCTGAGGCCGGACGCATCCATAATTTATTAATCCAGACCGTTTATGTAGCCGTTCACATAACTACCACACACCCTGAGGGTTGCAATGTATCAAAAGTGCAATGGAGATATTATCAAATTTAAATTATCCCTAGAAGTCTAATTTCTCCCATAGTCAACACATGGAGGTCCCATCATCCCTAGAGGTCTAATTTCTCCCCTAGTCAACCCATGGAGGTCCCATCATCCCTAGAAGTCTAATTTCTCCCCTAGTCAACCCATGGAGGTCTCATCATCCCTAGAGGTCTAATTTCTTCCCTAGTCAACCCATGGAGGTCCCATCATTCCTAGAAGTCTAATTTCTCCCCTAATCAACCCATGGAGGTCCCATCATCCCTAAAGGCCTCATTCCTCTCCTTATTAACACTTGATGTGGCCTCATCCCTCTCCTAGTTAACCCATGACCCTGAAATCTATATTAACAAACTCCTCCATTCCCCCAATCCTTCCTCCTTTACCTGATGCATCACTAAGACCATTTTGTAGCTCCACCTGCTCCACACATTAACCAACACCACCACGGCCTAGGCCAGGGGACTTCCTCCTTCACACCCTGACTGACTGACAGAGGAAGACTGACAGACTGCATTAAAGAGACTTAGTAATAGGTTTACCTGTGGTTTACAGAAGACCAGATTTCTTCTGATAAACATAATGTACTTGTCACTCCAAATGGAAAGAGAAATGTCTTAACTTTCAGAATTAATTATTAATTATTACTGATGATTATAATAAATAATAATACATTTGTAAACTAGGATTACAAAATGCAGGGCTACCAACTGATTAATGTAATATGTATATGTAATGATGTTTCTGTATTTAAGTCAAATTTATTTTATAAAGCCCTTGTCACAAAGTGCCTATAACAGATACCCAGACTGAAACCCCACAGAGAAAGCAACAAGAGTTGATGCACAATGGTTAAGAAAACATATCATTCCTACGCCACAGAGATGGAATGACCTGGACAGACAGGAAACCAGAGGAAAATTGATCCAGGGACTTCATAGGCCACACAGGCAGACAGGAACAGGCCCTGGGCGACTGTCAGACCGTCAGTATTGAACTAAACAAGACACTCAGGATGGGAACTCTGGCCCACGTGTTGGGACTTGTAAGAGCCTCTTTGGAAGTACAGGGAGACATTCAGGAACCCATGTCATACAGATGTATGCTAGGTTAGCTAGGCTGAGGTTATCAGTTTACCCATGATGCCATGTCATATAGATGTACTGAACAGATACTAGGTTAGCTAGGCTGAAGTAAATAACATGGGAAATGTCTGAAAGGGTAAGACACAGTTCTTACTCAGAACACACCTGTTCTGCTGTTAGCAAGGTTCCTTCCTGGAGGAAGTGTGCAAACACACACCAACCGTAGGCCAATGTTCTTTGCTTGAGTATACGGTTCCTCTGCAACGGCGCGCTGGCAGCGAGTAAAGTAATAGTTGAACAGTTTAGTCCACAAGTGTAAAACCAGATCTTGCATTGCACTGCAGCCCATGTACACACCCTTCAACTGTTAGTATCACTGAACTGTTACATGCCTGGCTAGAAATGTCAGCTAACGGTGAGACCTTGTCATTTACACTCTGAATCAGTCGTCGTTTTCCAAAAATGATAATTTATTTAAAATAGCAAAGCAGTGACTCAAAGACTAAATACACTGTATGGTTGTACAGGTACACATTTCCATAACCTTATAGTTCTGGGGACTCTACAATTCACCAATTTATTATTTTAAGTCAATAGCTAGCTACACTTTGTTGAATGCCTCTTCAATTAATCTGATTGCGTTGAAAAGCACATTTCAGGCTATTCTGAAAGCCTTTGCAGATGTTGTAATCAAAATCATAATTGTTGGCAGTTTTCCAACTGTTGTTTTGTGAGCAGAACTCAAGGAGGAACAGCTCTTTCTACATTGCGGTGGTGTTGACAAACCAACATTGTAGAAACCTCCTGATTTATTTAAATCACCAGTTTGGCATTAATTTGGCTTTCCAGTAGAGGTCTTCAGTCTAATCAGGCAAAGAAAAATGACAAGAGCATTCGGTGTGTGTGGGTGTATGTAGGCACGTAACGAATGTCTCTCTTCTAACCATTTCTGCAAACAGGTAGTACCCAGACAATATGACTTTAAAACAATGTTTCTGCCATGTTTACAAATTGCAATGTATTTTACGTTAGATCGTGGGGTCATCGGGCATTATATATTCCTCCTGGATTCTTGCTGCATTTTTTGCCAAATAAACTAAAAGCCGATCTTCAGTAACTGATGACAATACTACCCTGTAACGAAAACATACCCAACTGTGACCCTCAAACCACAATACCAAACCGTACTGTGGATTTGGCGTACCGTGGCACCCCTAATACATTTTTATTGTCATTAATATCTGTGTATGATTTCTATTATACTATTCTTACTTTATTGGTTTAGCATCTTTCAGTTCCTACAACCATTGCAGCATATTAGCCTAATAGCATCACTGCTGTTAGTTCCAGTTGCAGACGATGTATAACCTATTATTGAACTGCTATCCCTGTTAGCCATCATCCTGCTACTGTCACTGTCACCATTCCGTTACTGTTGCTTTGTAATCCATCTCCCTGTGTCTTCCATAGACCACACATCCATGTTGTATCATCAGTATGTAATTCTCAGACAGGCAGGCTGTCCAGGTTCTTGCAGAGTCATCTCCCTCTAACTAGGGTTGCCTATTTTCAGGCTTTTCAACCTTCGCAATTCTGTGCAACGCACTTATATCTCCTTGATGGATTCAAAAATTAATATAATTTAAAACAGAAAGGATCAATGAAAAATAAGTTTAAAAAAAAAGTTTAAACCTAGGCCTATATTTAAAAAAAACAAAAAAAATCTATCAGACTCACCATTTTTGGATGAGTATGCCTACTACGTTTAAATGAGGACAAGGCGCTCTGTGGATATACAGTATCTCACAAAAGTGAGTACACCCCACACATTTTTGTAAATATTTGATTATATCTGTTCATGTGACCACACTGAAGAAATGACACTTTGCTACAATGTAAAGTAGTGAGTGTACAGCTTGTATAAAAGTGTAAATTTGCTGTCCCCTCTAAATAACACAACACATAGCCATTACTGTCTAAACCACTGGCAACAAAAGTGAGTACACCCCTAAGTGAAAATGTCCAAATTGGACCCAAAGTGTCAATATTTTGTGGGCCAGCATCATTTTCCAGCACTGCCTTAACCCTCTTGGGCATGGAGTTCACCAGAGCTTCACAGGTTGCCACTGGAGTCCTCTTCCACTCCTCCATGACGACATCACGGAGCTGGTGGATGTTAGAGACCTTGCGCTCCTCCATCTTCCGTTTGAGGATGCCCCATAGATGCTCAATAGGGTTTAGGTCTGGAGACATGCTTGGCCAGTCCATCACCTTTACCCTCAGTTTCTTTAACAAGGCAGTGGTCGTCTTGGAGGTGTGTTTGGGGTCGTTATCATGTTGGAATACTGTCCTGCGGCCCAGTCTCCGAAGAGAGGGGATCATGCTCTGCTTCAGTATGTCACAGTACATGTTGACATTCATGGTTCCCTCAATGAACTGTAGCTCCCCAGTGCTGGCAGCACTCATGCAGCCCCAGACCATGACACTCCCACCACCATGCTTGACTGTAGGCAGGACACACTTGTCTTTGTACTCCTCACCTGGTTGCCGCCACACACGCTTGACACCATCTGAACCAAATAAGTTTATCTTGGTCTCATCAGACCACAGGACATGGTTCCAGTAATCCATGTCCTTAGTCTGCTTGTCTTCAGCAAAATGTTTGCAGCCTTTCGTGTGCATCATCTTTAGAAGAGGCTTCCTTCTGGGGCAACAGCCATACAGACCAATTTGATGCAGTGTGCGGCGTATGGTCTGAGCACTGACAGGCTGACCCCCCACCCCTTCAACCTCTGCAGCAATGCTTGCAGCACTCATACGTCTATTTCCCAAAGACAACCTCTGGATATGACGCTGAGCACGTGCATTCAACTTCTTTGGTCGACCATGGCGAGGCCTGTTCTGAGTGGAACCTGTCCTGTTAAACCGCTGTATGGTCTTGGCCAACGTGCTGCAGCTCAGTTTCAGGGTCTTGGCAAACTTCTTATAGCCTAGGACATCTTTATGTAGAGCAACAATTCTTTTTTTCAGATCCTCAGACAGTTCTTTGCCATGAGGTGCCTTGTTGAACTTCCAGTGACCAGTATGAGGGAGTGTGAGAGCGATAACACCAAATTTAACACACCTGCTCCCCATTCACACCTGAGACCTTGTAACACTAACGAGTCACATGACACCGGGGAGGGAAAATAGCTAATTGGGCCCAATTTGGACATTTTCACTTAGGGGTGTACTCACTTTAGTTGCCAGCGGTTTAGACATTAATGGCTGTGTGTTGAGTTTTTTTGGGGTGACAGCAAATTTACACTGTTATATAAGCTGTAAACTCACTACTTTACATTGTAGCAAAGTGTCATTTCTTCAGTGTTGTCACATGAAAAGATATACTCAAATATTTACAAAAATGTGAGGGGTGTACACACTTTTGTGAGATACTGTACCATGAATAGTTTATACAACCATATCAAATATAAACAAACGATCCACAAAAACAAAAAACTTTTTCAGTCATTAAAAAAAACAACAATTTAAAATGAAGTGTCTTTGGACTCTGATTACTAAACTACGGCAAGCTGATCTGATTTCCAATCAAGTCTATTGATTTTTATTTTCAAAAACGCTCAGGGGTGAGTCGCGAGCCCGGTTTGGGAGTACGGTTAGCACAGCAGTTGAAAACACCGGCTTGGATGGTCCTGAGATCGCAGGGATGGCACTGAGGTCGCAGGGATGCGCATGTATTGCCGGGGGAATCTTCCTTCATTTAGCCGACCTCCCACCAATCCGGTGGATTTCCATCCATTGGTAGTAGAATATCCCGAAAGTTACTTTATATCAGTAGCGCTTTTCTATGCTCCTGGTGACTGTGCCCAACTAGTTACATTGCATTGCATTCTCAAATAATACTAAACTCAAATTGTCTTAGATCAAATTCTTATCAATAATTAATCGATCTTTGATTAACCATTAGCAGTTAGCATCTAACCAGAAGTGCAAATAGAGGAGGGCAAGTATTAAGTATATTACCAGTGGAATTTGTAGGTGATCAATATTAAATGTGCAATAAGGCAAATAGAGGAGGGCAGAAAATTTACAAGTATTGGCAATTTCAAAATGGCATTTAAGATGTGCAAACGAGGCTAATGAAGGAGTGATGTATTAAGGTAGCATGTGCACCCGAGATGCAGAGATAGCAATGAGAAACAGCTCGTCTTAAGAGAAAGACCAGGAAGTTATCAACGGTGAACACCTTATTACTATGACATACTCAGTAGCACCATATGCATAAAAAAAACATAGAAACCGGAGAGTTCTTTCTTTCTCTGGTAATGATGCGTCAAAACGCAGCACTGATAACATTCAACTTCCACCCTGCTCTCAGCCTGCACTCCAAAGGACTCTCCTCAAACCAAGTGCCCCAGCCGGCGTAGGGGGCAAGAATGAGTGCAGTCTGACTAGATGTGTAATGATAAGGTAGTGGAGCAGCTCAGTCACAGCAGATCAGACAGGCCTACATGGGTGTCTGGGGCTGGAGCCAACCACCGCAGCTCAGTCACAGCAGATCAGACAGGCCTACATGGGTGTCTGGGGCTGGAGCCAACCACCGCAGCTCAGTCACTGCAGATCAGACAGGCCTACATGGGTGTCTGGGGCTGGAGCCAACCACCGCAGCTCAGTCACTGCAGATCAGACAG
>JACXGI010016698.1:0-15517 GCA_016801175.1 Esox masquinongy
TTCTAATGGTGGTGGTTAGTAGGAGGTGGTTAGTGGGAGGATCCAGGGGGTTATGGTCATATATCACGTCCACTGCTGCTTCTCTCTGACTCCCTCCCGTTGCCAGGCAACTACTCAGCCACTGTCAAAGAATTTCCACTGACGTTTAGATGGTGCCGTGATTTGGGGGCGGCGGATATTGGGTGGCATTGGGGTTAGGGGAGTGATGAAGACCAAAAGGCCTGAAGATCAGGTCACCAAAACCATACAAGTCACATTACATAACAATACACAGCACTTAATATATTATCCTAGTTGCACCTAGCAATAACATATTAACCGAGCAGAACACAGCACTTAAACATAACCCTAACTACACATAGCACTTACACATTACCCTAGCAGCACACAGCTCTAACACATTACCCTAGCTGCACATAGAAATAAGAAATCACCCTAGTGGCACGTAGAAATAAGACATCACCTCTATGGCACATAGCACTAACACATTACCGTTGCCCAACAGAACATAGCAATAACACATTACTGTGGCCCCTGTTGACACATAGCACAAAGAAATAACCCTAGTGACACATAGCACAAAGACATTACCCTGGAAAAACATAGCAAAACACAATACTCCAGTGACACATAGCACTAACACATTACCCTAGTGACACCTTGCTCTAGCAAGATATTACATTGCTCTAGTGGCTTACTGCTCTAGAGGAAAATTGCTCTAGAGGCACATTGCTCTAGCAGCATATTGTGTGCTGGTTTTCTGTTCTACTCATCATAAATTGCACTCCCCTGGTGTCCCAGGTCTAAAGTCCCTGATCAGATTGGTTCCTTGAAGAATCCTTTGAAGGGAATAGTGGTTCCCCCACAGTTTCAATGTTAAGAACCCCCAAGGGACTATCCAATATTTTTTTTTATTTTCAGTGTACCTAACCACCAGCTCAGGAGAAAAGCAGAGCAGTTTCAAACTGCCATCTACGCTCTGCACAGTGTACTAGCAGCAGACTAGGTGCTTTCCTCAGAGCAAGCTTATTGGAGGACTCCTCTGTTTCCTTTGCTCCATTCTTAACCTTCCTCCTCTCCATCTCTCCCAGGGACAAGTTCATTGGCCACCCTGTGGCTTTAGGCTCCTCCCCCTACTGCCCCTTTTAGCCAGTGAGTTAAACATTTATTTATGAATGGAGAGAGAATATAGGGGAGCCCAGTGGCACTGAGGAAACAGTGTTCCCCAAGTGTGTCTGTGTACAACCACCAACTAACATAAGAGAACACGTTCTGCTGCGTTGTCCTGTGCAGCTTCAACATGTCACATATTCCATCATCTGGCAATCAAGCTTATTAACTAAGCAGGTTTCCCAGACAAACTTCTTCTATAAGTGTCTTCTTCCCAGACACACTTCCCAGACACTCTTCTTCTATGGAAGATTCTCCATTGAATACACTTTTATAGTCCAAGATTTAATCTGTGTCTGGGAAACAAGCTCCTATTTCTTTTTATGCCAAAAATAACATTTTAATCACCATGAAAAAGGATTGTCTGTGTTCTGTGTTTGAAGGCCCAGTCCAGTCAGAAGCGTCAGTTTCCTATTCTTGGGATAATATTACCACACAATTAAGTTGAAATACAGTAATGAGCTGTTTGAACACAACTCTTGAAGTGCAGAATGTCACTAGGATTATTTGATTATAATAGACCAAGGACTCTTTAGGTAAGGACTCCAGATCATCGTATCAGCCAATCAGGTTTGTGTTTAAAAAAATACTAATTGGTATCTTAGCCCACACAATCAGACTGAACATTTCAAAGGCTAAAGTAGGCTAAAATAAATAAAATTATTACAAATATGTTTGGGATTTACATTGAACACACACAGTGACTTATTTGATATGAAGTGGTGAATTAAAAAAAATATGAAAAGAAATGAAAGCAATGTCTTTTATTTGCAAAATACTGGCCTTGATGAGATAAAGAAAACATCTGGGGAGGTTCTCTTCTGCATTGTTCAATCAGCAAATGCGTAGGAGGAGCTCTTCTGCCATTTCCTCTTTAAACGGGAACATCCGGTTGTTGGAGACCAAGCAGAGGGGAGCAGGTTAACAGAGTGCCCGCATTGCGGTTTTAAACAGGACATTCAAAAGTTGACCAACAACATATACCCACCCCGTCAACGTCTTAGTAAAGAGAAATTAAATACATTCAAAAGTTGACCAACAACTTATACCCACCCCGTCAACATCTTAGTAAAGAGAACTTAAGTACATTTAAAATGTGTTCACTGACTAATCTCTAAAACTGAACTGAGGGTTGTGAAAAAATAAAGCCTGAGGTAGCCAGGTCTAAGAGGTGTGTGTTGACTTGTCAATAGAAGACAGCACACACATGCAATCTGGGACCAGGCTATGTTAGCCTACTTCCTCTCATGGTTCCTTCCTTTTAGTCAGAACACTGAAAAGGCACTAGAGAGGGTTTAGTCTCCCAAGATGTAATAAATGAGCAATGAATGGAACAGTGGGAGTGTGTGTGTCTGTGTGTGTGTACGTGTGTGTGTGTGTGTGTGAGGAGAGCCAGTCGAGCCGATCAGGAGAGGTTAACTCTCCTCCTTGAGACAGATAAAAAGGAAAAGGGTTTTACTTAAGGAGGAGGACCCCCCATGCCTTGGGGGCGGGCTCTGCCCGCTGATTGATCTTCTGGAGAGGACTGGCTGGAGTTCCGTTGCTAGCACATATTGAGCATATACACTGCACAAAAACAACAGGGCTGCTTTATCAGGCGAACGTTGTCAAACGCTGTAGATAGAAATGCCATGATGATTAGAGCCTATGATGGAGAGGCATGTTTGTTCTACATTACATATTTATTTATGAGTACCTTACTGCTGCGTTAATTTGAACGCGCCCCTGGCTTATGTGGATGTTTAAAACATGGGGATGGACTGCAGTTGACACATTCACACTGTGTATGGCTCAGGTAGATCAGGTGGAAGAAGATCTGCCTATCTATCAGGGTTGACTGTGTTGGTTTCCAATAATATGTGAGCGCTTGACTTAAATTAATATAAAATAGCCTTTATGCAAAATGTCATAAATATCTTAGTTTACAGACGGCCTTATCTAAATTCTACAAATTACTTCCGTGACACAATGAACTCTAGGTAAAACAGCGTCGTTGTAAACATTTTTTTAAATAATCCTACCTGAAAAGTGTAGTATTACATGTTTTCATTCGATTAATTCACCACACAGACTAATCTTAAACAAGTGTAATTCCTCTTGAATGAAATAAACGAAATATATAACCTCTTCGCAATGCAATAAAAATACGATTGTTAATTATCAATAATAAATTCGTTTTAATAGTTTAGTTCGTTTGTACGTTTGGTGGGTGATATTGCTGTTTTGTTGTTGCAGTTATTATTAAACATTTATCACCTTTGACTTTATCACCTTATCATATTCGTCTGACATTTGAATGTCTAAAATGTTATCCAACCAGTTGAAAACCTTTCATCCATTCTTAGGTCATTCTTAATATTGGCCTTCTACATTATACAAAATGTTTTCAAATGACTGCTTTATCTCTAAGTGACTGGTTACTGCGTTGCACTGGTGTTCTCACAAAAAGAGAGCACAGTGCAAACAAACGTCATGCAGTGTTGTTAAGAGCGTTTTGGCGCTGAATAAACAGTGTACGAATTGTAATCACTTTTGGGGAGAAAATAGGGCTGTTGTGTCTTTAAGAGCTTGCTGGTCCCCTCGCTCGCAGCTGCTGGCTTGTGTGTGTGCCCATAGAAGACAGTGGAGATTCATTACTTCTACAGCACAATGGACATTTATCATCCACCCTGTGGTGTTATTCAAATTCTGTACCAAGCGAAGAGCATCCCCACTCCCTCGCGCCGTCCGTCGCGGCGACACCGTATTGTTACGCCAGCAAGAGAAAAGCGCCAGGAGAGGAGCAAGGCTATATGGCCAGTGGCATTCCATAAGAACCGACCGTCCCAGCAAGTCAAATGCTGCGGAGGTAGCCTTCTGCGAGCTCAGGCGGGAGATCAGTGCAACCAGCAACCTGCTTTAAGCATCTTTCTTCCTCTGCACGCGTTTCCATCTTTGCGGAGATGGTTTGGAACAAGGATACAGGCAGCGCACGTCGTGGGAACAGAGAAGAGTACGCGCAGGAGTGAGCGGTATTCTCGATTTCATCACCTTTTCTCTGCATCGCCAGAGGACAGAAAGACTACTTGTCTTCAAATCCTCATATTGTTGATGCTTTTTAAAGAAAACGTCCGATAGTGTTAAGATTGGAATCGGTTTGTTTTCATCAGTTCTGTTTTTAAGATGACCATGAAGATTCTGCGTTTTTCCTGACTGTGTGGAAACTACGAGGATGTGCGTGCGCCCTTAACAGGTGCAGAGATGGCGAAAACGTTTTCTTCGTGTATGGAGACAGTCTGGGCTTGCACGACTTATATATGATTAATTAAGAAGACTAGCATATTTCGTATAGCCTATGATGCTGAAGCTATCAGTTGCCACATACGGCTATTGCTAAAAAAAAGTGCGTTTAACTTTGCCTCTTACTAATCTCCTTCAGATTTGCGAGAACAGAAAAACAACCTTCAAGTAGGCTATTTTAGGTTTTCTTTTAAGTGTGACAAGATGGAATACATATTAGTAGTTACAGCTTTAGGCCTAACAACACATATGCCTAACATTAAATTGTATAGCCTGCTTTTCCATCGGATATGAATGAATAGGAAAAATTGAACAGCAAGTGCATTTAAGTTTTCATTCCAGAATGTATTTTTCATTTACATTTTTTTCATCGAAACGAGACATTTGCTCATTTGGCTATTCAGTAACCCATTTATTCTTGGATATTTAAAAATGAACATCGATAACTTCTTGTTAAGCTCATCTCTGGCTCGGATTGTTAAAAATGTAAGGACCAAAGTCCATGTGACTGTAGCTTAGAACGAAGCACTAGGAGTGGGAAAAAAAAGATGCACAAGTGCAACTTTTTTCCCTCTTTTTCGCTTCTTCTATCTCGTCATCTTTCTGGAACGATTGGTTAATTTCTATTAATAAATTAATGTATTCATTCAGCAAAGCATGTTAACGTCGAAGCAGGTGCATTACATAGGCCTATTACTAATCTATGCATTTGTATTGAAAGGAATTAATGCCTGGATGTGTTTTTCGAGGCCATTTTAGAGTGTTAGCGACTGATTGTCCAAACGCAATTCTTGAGCAAAATCAAACAAAACCCCAAGAATTGTGCATGGACATCTGTTGCTGAAAACTCAAATTCATCTTGGCTTCTTCCAAACGAAAAATCAAGAAAAATCAAGAAACAAAATATAATTTAAAAAATGTTACAGTGCAGGTAAGAATGACCAACTATTTTCTCAACAGATTGAAATGTATTTGATTCGATAAAAAACGTACATTTGAGATGATCTTGGGATAATAAAGGGAAGAAAACCAATATGACTGCCTCATCTATATTTCTTGGTGTATGTTTTGTATAGGCCTGCTGGATCCACCAATTGGTGTTTATACTTAGTCGAAAATCTAATTAAATCGGTTTGTTTTAAATGGCAACTATCGATTGGAGCCATTGATATATCGAGTGTGTTAGGCCATTTGTACAATGCAGTTACTTGACTAGCCACACAGGCCTTCGGAGTGATTCGTGGCATATGTAAAATTAGCCTATTCAAAGAAGGACAAACGTTATTATCTAAATGAACAGGGACTTGAGAGGGCTATACTATTATCCTAAGGTCTTGAATCTAATGGATCTAACGTTTAGGGGCTAGGCCAACAGAGAAAGCATTTTAATATAAAAGTTATGCGTTTAGGCTACTACACGCACCATGGGCAAACGTCACCACTGTTTAAGTCAAATGAAGAAACCCTTATTCCCGCTTAATTTTCAAGTTTGTCTCGTCTTAACCATTATATCTGAGAAAGCCTACTGATGTTCTTAAGTCTAGTAATATCTTTGATCATGGCAAAATCCAACATGATTTATATTTAAAGGCCAACAGTCTGTGTAGCTATTTTCTTGACTTACAGAACTGTCTAACTAATGTTTTGTATACCTAAATGATCTCTTTAAAAGAGGATCGACCTTTTTTATGCTACATCTAATTTCAAAATAAATTAGAATTTATTTCTGGACAGGCCGTTTGTCTTTTTAAATTCTGGTAAAACACATTTTCAATTTATAAAATATAACAATAGCTCTAAAACCTAACAATTCTGACGTAGGCTAATCTATAAATCAAAGTAGATTACGCAACTGTAAAGCCAAGAATTTGCAGTAGCCCTACACAAGGTTCCAAGAGTTTGGCTAGACCGAGCAGTAGAATGCTACTATTAGGGACAGTTTATGACGTTAGGGGGCAAAACACTTGGCCTGAATTTAGTGGCATGACACCTGAATCACGTGAGACACTGCTTGGCCTATAATGGTGATCAGTTGGTTTTTAATTTAAACGTTCTGTTTAAGGTATTCTAATTTTAATTAAAATCCAGAATGGGTGTAAAATAAAACGGTGTTAGCATGCCCCTACTACTTGTCTTCTCACAATGTATGTTTGGTGCATGTTGACTAAATATTTTTGAGGTCTCTGTCAAAAACACAAGATACAACACAAAGCTTTAGTACAACAATGTAATCTAAAGCTTTAAAGTATTTGTCAGACCTAATAACATACGTTCATCTGTGAACTTGATAGTATTTCTCCAGCTCCATCCCTCTGGAATAAAAATTTAAGCTGTGTGGATTTAGGAAAATTTTGGTAGGCCTATTTGTCTGCGCTATGATGTTACAGTCTAAATTACATTTAACAGATTTGAGAAGTCGGTTCGCTTTTTAATCAATAATTAGCCTAATACAATATAAGCCTTAAGGAAGCTATTTTATAAGATAAATAATGCCAGTAATTTTTGAATGGTGACTTTAAAATAGCGGCATTTATACGCTTGCTCGTGTAGCCTAAGAGAATGGTGTCTTCTAGCCGTTAACATCAAGTTTTGTTCATTTATCAATCTATGATATAGGTAA
Organism: Esox masquinongy; assembly: GCA_016801175.1. Lineage (NCBI taxonomy): Eukaryota > Metazoa > Chordata > Actinopteri > Esociformes > Esocidae > Esox > Esox masquinongy. Next base: position 7,070 of record JACXGI010016698.1, read on the forward strand.
AGGAAAAACAGCTGCTTGCTGGTCAAACGTACCCCCACCCTCCTTTTTTAATAAATGCAGGGTACAAGCATCATCTAACGTCCCACCGACCCACCTACCTCAATGGTGATGGATGTGGAACACCATGGCCCAGCCTTCACCTGTTTTTATTATTTTGTTGTGAAGTTTAATTTGCCAGGGTATAACAAGTGAAGGAAAGCAATATTTTTGTATTTACCAATCAAACGTAGGGACCAGATTTTGTAGTTTTTGTTTGGCATCATGCAAACGTAGGCCTATATAAACACACTGCATACGGTTTTACAAATTCACAAAACTACAATAAAATAGATAGCTATTCGTAATGATTACACTATGTACAATAAACATAAATGTAAAGGTGTGAAAAGCAGGTTGACATGGTGTTGTAAATATTCAAGTGAACGTTAGCTTACATTTAGGCCTACGAATGAAAAATATTTCACAGAAATAAAGACACTTGTCGCCAAATTACATTTAGAATAATCCACCAAATAGTCTGCGGGCTACGATCAGATGAGTTTGACTATAATTTTGAATTGTCTAAAATTAAGAATTCTTGAACAACCAAAACAATGTAAAAATTAATTTGGTAATTTAAGGGCCCTTTAGTCTATTTTCTCCACTGAATGAAATTCCATTACAAAGATTTGGATTAAAACGCATTTTTAATGTGCTGCTATTCTACACATCACCTGCCAATACACGCAGTAAAACGTTGCGCTAAAACAAGTATTTTTTTGCTGGCTTTGAGTAGCAGTAAGAATTGTCTTTGATAATTATCCACAGTGTTTTGTGGAGCCCAGCCGACTCATGGCCTCTCGACAGGTCACGCCGCGGGGGGAACCGTGTGTTCTTTTCTCAGCCCTTTCTCACCCTCAAAGAGGCTTCCCCTCGCGCCACACGGGCTACACACATTGTGTATACACAGTGTGTATACACACACACATACACACACACAGTTGCAGTTCAACCCTCAAACACTGGCACACCACGTTTCTCCCTCTCGTAAAGCTAATTTGCATTGGCATTATAGCTACCATTATCAGATGGTTTCCCATAGCAAATCGAGCCCACACCCGAAAAGAGGGTTTGCGGTCGCTAGGAGCTTGGAAGGGGGTGGGGGCGAGGCGGGACGAGGGTCGACCTCCCGCCGCGGTCTTGTAGGTGGATCTTATGAATATTCTAGGTGAATGCTCTCAGGAAAAATATTCCTTAAATCCCGCTGTAGGCCTAATCAGACTATAACTCCAATCCCATACTCAATTTACATCGATTAGCTTTGATCACGATAGAACACTGTTAGGTGATAATTGTAGGCATACAATGTACCTTTACAATACACCATAAAATGCCATACCATATATAATTGGATTTCTTCAAGAAAACAACTAAAATCCCTGGAGAAGTGAAAAGGGTAAAGAAAGGCAGCGTTAACATCGTACGGTAAGGACAGACAACATAAAGAACAACGTACACAGAATGTGTACACATTGTAAATTGTGACCCATTCCAATATACATGTATTCTTTACTGAAGCAAAGAGAAAGATATTGAAAGAGAATGGATAGAGATCGTCTAGGTAATAAATCAGTTAAAGTACACAATATTTTTTTTATTCAGAAATATTAATTCAATTACATACATTCTTTAATGTTATATCCTTACATCATTGCATCAATCATTTCAGCCAGCTAAATTAATAGTTTTTGACTGATCTGTCTTAATTTCCATTTTATCTCAAAACATTAAAACATAAATTCAATGAATGAATGAAGTTGAAGTAATTTTTTAGTGAAAAAAGCAAAAAAGGGGTTAAATGATTTGGATTATTGACAAATCACATGCAGAGTTCAAGGCAAAAAAAAAAAGAGGCACCCCATATTCTTAAGAGTATCAGGTCAAGTCCTACTGTCTTCTGAAAACAATTGAAAAGAGACGGACCTGCAGAAAAATATTAATTTGCCTCTCCCTGAAAAACACTAATGCCATCACCGTAGATCCATAAACAGATCTACCTCTCTGAAGATGACACCTCCCCACTCTGCAAAATTTGATGGACCAACACCATGATATAAAAAAAAATAAAACTAGTGCTCATGTAGCATAAGGTCCACCCTGTCATTATAATTGCATTCATGATGCATGTTCTAAACAGCGAAACGGATCCAAGGTCGACACTGAATATAGGCTGAGGTCCTGGAGAACGTAAGTCCTAGCATCCGAGAGTTCTTTCAGTCCATTTGGTCGACAACGACAAGAGGTCCAGTGACTTCTGGTGTGGAACAATGGGAGTGGAGAACGTGGAGAGTGTGCGTGTGGAAACCATCTAGAGACTGTCTGTGGGCTGAGGTGCAGACCTCTGTAGCCAGTCTACATTCTACCCTCCATGCAGAGTAGAAATGAACACTACGTTGTCCTGGTCCTGCAGCTCATACCGCAACTCACCCTTCAGGAAGGAAGACAAATATAAACATGTGTGTATATGTGTTGTAAAGCTTAAATCATGGCATCTAAGTGCGCGCGCACGCACGCACGCACGCACGCACGCACGCACGCACGCACGCACACACGCACACACGCACACACGCACACACGCACACACACACACACACACACACACACACACGGGGATTTCTTTAGTTTTACTAAATAGTGAAGACATCAAATCTATGAAATAAAACATATGGAATCATGTAGCAACCAAAAAAGTGTTAAACAGATCCAAATACATTTCTTGTTGTAGATTCTTCAAAGTAGCCACCGTTTGCCTAAATAACAGCTTTGCACACTCTTTGCTGTCTCTCAACCAGCTTCTTGAGGTAGTCACCTGGAATGCATGTCAATTAACAGGTTTGCCTTGTTAAAATGTAATTTGAGGGAATTTTTTTCGGTAATGTGTTAGGGTGGGTGTACAGAAGAACAACATTGTCTGTACTGTATTGGTCCCATATTATGGCATGAAAGACAACAGTCCATCATTATTTTAAGGCATGAAGGTCAGTCAATCTGGAAAATGAATCTTAAAGTCCAGTCGCAAAAACCATCAAACGCTATGATGAAACTGGCTCTCATGAAGCCCGCCACAGGAAAGGAAGTTACATCTGCAGCAGAGGATAAGGAAACAGACATCAGACTGGTTGAAAACTGTCCTTCGTTCTGATGAGAACAAATTTGAGATTTTTGGTTTCAACCACCATTACTTTGTGAGACAGAGAGAGAGTGAATGGATGACCTGAATGGATGTGTGGTTCCCACCAAGAAGCATAGAAGAGGTGTGATGGTGCTTTGTTGGTGACAGTGTCTGTAATTTATTTACAGTTCAAGGCTGTCTCAAACAGCATGGCTACCACAGAATTCTGCAGCAATATGCCATTCCATCTGGTTTGTGCTTAGTGGGACTATCATTTGCTTTTCAAAAGGACAATGACCCAAAACCTGAAGGCTGTGTATGGGCTATTTGACAAAGGAGGAGTGATGGTGCAGCATCAGATGACCTGGCCTCCACAATCACCCGACCTCAACCCATACGAGATGGGTTGGACCGCAGAGTGAAGGAAAAGCAACCAACAACTGCTCAGCATATGTGGGAACTCCATCACGACTGTTGGGAAAGCATTCCAGGTGACTACTTCATTAAGCTGGTTGAGAGAATGCCAAGAGTGTGCAAAGCTGCCGTCAAGGCAAATGGTGGCTACTTTGAAGAATCTCCAAATAAATGTGTTTAGCACTTCTTTGGTTGCTACATGATTCCATGTGTTATTTCATAGTTTTGATGTCTTCACTATTATTCTACAATGAGGGGAAAAAATATATACGTGTGTGTATGCATGTGTGTATTTTATATTATATATATATATACACATATATACACATATATATACATACATACACACACGCACACGCGCATACACACATACATATATATGTGAATGGGTAAGCGTGTCTTTTGAGTGGTATTGTGTATATAGACTTTTATACACACAGATATTTATACACACAAGCCATTGAGATATATGATATATATATATATATATATATATATATATATATATATATATAAAAAATACACACATTTAAAGTAAAGAAAAAATTTAGGAACATACAAACCATGAGACATGCTTGATATGTAAAACAATTGGTTAAATATCAGAGTTTGGAATTGCTTCTGTAAAGCATACAAAAATGGAATGAAAAGGTTGCTCACTGGCAACAAAAATAAACAAAATTGAATGCTGAAAATTTAGTTTTTTTTTAAGGAATAATGCATCAAAATCTGATACATCCTCCATGCACTGTGCAATTAATCTGATGTGTACAAGCTTTTTAGCCCCCCCCCCCACCCAAGACACATTGTCTTTGTAACAACACTCACCATTAATTCCCAGTCGGCGTCATTGATAAGTACCAAGATACCAGGCCTCCTATTGCAATGAAAAAGGAGTTTTTTTGTTGAGGTTGCATCGTAAAAAAAAAGTTACGAATAATCTCAGACACACACACACACACTTAAATAAGGTAGCATAAATAAAATATTTAGGCAGTAAAACAAAAGAAGAAAATCTATTCTCAAGACCATTCTACACAACAAAAAATTCCCATGATTAACAAAACACAAGAGAACGTGGATGGGACGGGTCAGGTGTGTGTGTGTGTGTGTGTGTGAGACCATGTGTTGTAGAGATCTTGTGTTGGGGTTCGTGTAGCCCCTTTCATTCAACCTATGGTATCTAAACACAGCGAGGTACACCACAACTGCAGGCGTTGGCTTTTCCGTATGAAGTCGCCATCTCCGCCGCGGTTGGTAAGCTCTGACGTCGCCGAGTCAGAGGGCTGTACACTGGGACCTGATAGGCTGTTTTCCCGTCAAGGGCACTTCCTCTTTCCATACGGCACAACGTAACTTAAATCTCCTACGACAGTCTTGTGTACGCCTCAAAACAAACCGATTAAAACAGCCTCCACCTCATTTGATGCGGCTGTTAAAGATGTCGTTTTTTTTTTCTTTTTAAAAGAAACGTGGTTCGGGAAACAATTTGTGATGAGACCGTACACACACTCTACAGTGGATTTAATTTATGGAATTTATAGGTAGTGCAGGAGCCATTCTCCCTCTCTCCTATATCCCGGCTTCATTACCTAGGTGGCCCCTATAAATACGGCCCTATAAAATTACCAATAAAAGTCAGGGCCATACCGATGAGCCCATACGGCGAGGTGGGGACAAACAACGAGCCCAGTCCACAATACAGTGTCCGGATGACATTTAAGGACTGCCTGGTCCTTCGGGGACACTACCTCAGGCAATGTAAATACGGGTCTGCATCTCTGCACCGGGTCAGCATCTATGTATGTGTGTGTGTGTATATATACACGCACACACACACACACACACACACACACACACACACACACACACACACACACACACACATACACATACACACACACACACACATATATATATACACATACATAAATACATAAATATACACACACACGTATACATATAAGTTTCATCCTAAATTATTATAAACAGTTGATCACACTGAATAATTATTGCAGTGCGTGTGTGTGTTATTCTCACACAGTGTCTCCCTGGACAAAGAGCTCGGGACGTTCCTTCAGCAAGTTCGCTCTGATCCACACCAGCAGCTGCTTCATGTCCCCTACACACACATACACACACAGACAGACAGAGGCAGGGGTCAGAGTTCAGAGTTCAAGGTGCATGGCTCCAGCCCCCCTTCCCAGCCGGTCGATGTGACGCGACAGAGGGACCACGGATCACCAGAGATCACGATGTGTGTGTGTGTGTGTGTGTGTGTGCGCGGGTGTGATGGCGAGGGGGATGGGCCGACGGCCCGGCCACCCTCGTTCATCTCGGGGACATTTGGTTCGAGATCTCCTGGTAAACAAAGAGGTGCTGAGAAAGAAGCTTTTAAAAGGATAACATCACAGTTCAAATAACCCTTCCCTTGGTGGAAGTGCACATGCAGCACTGCCCTCATCAACGTAAAGGAGCGCTTTCCCAGATTGAGATATTCCTCAATGTGTATTTTTCCAGTCGATTTGAATTGTTTTCTCGCTACTGAAATAGAGAAATAACAGCTTCATCGGGGTCCCAGACATCGGCCCTTAATATGATTTATGTTTGGACCCCTGGAAGAGTAGCCATTGCTTCGTCTGCAGCAAATAGAGATCCTAATAAAAAACTAAAAATAGTACCAAATATGAAGTGGCATTTGGGAATATATTAGGAACAGTGAGCAAAGCACAAAATATGGAATTCACATTGATGTTTTATATTATATGGACCTGAACTCTGGAAATTGGACCTTGCATTAATAATGCTGTAGAGAGTTACACATACCCAAAAGCTGGGTTACGAGAGCCCCCCACCCCACACACACACAGTGAACTAAGTGGTCATTACTGTGTGTGTGTGTGTACATCTGAATGTACATGTTTCCTTCCGACAACATATTCAATACAAGATCATGGCCGTCTTTACGGATGCAGAAGGCCTCGCGATGGCAGAGGAGAGCGTAACTGGGACTGCAGCTACCCATATCACAGGGAAACAAACGTGCGCACCCCCCTACACCCACACATACCCCCATACATACATACATACACCCCCTCCCATCCCATCACTCGCCTCTCTCACCGGATCCAACCAGTTCACCCGGCGCTGACATGGATGAGAGGAAAGGAGGTTTAGATGGAGAGAAGGTAGTGAGAAAGGGTTATATAAAACAGGAAAGTATGTTGGAACTGCAGCCAAAGGAATGATCTACGGCAGGGAGTTTGACAGAATACGAGGCGGTCAACGCTCACTTCCTGAGTGCTTCCAGTACTGTCATGTCGTGTCAACTGATGTGGCATTCAAACTTCTAAACACAACATATAACTGTACTGGTCGATCATGAATATTATTACTATTACCAAATCTAGGCCATAATTGACAGCTAAAAGTGATTCAGCAACCCTCAACAAACGCAAGAAAAAAAAAGAAAAGAAAAAGGAAGAATAATCTGCAGATCAGAAGACTGGGAACTGGTGGACAGATGGTAATAATCGGGAAATTAAAATGGATGAACGTTTGAGATCGGTGGAGGCGTTGACGGTCACCGATGGAGCTGGGTCAGTTGAGAATCAGAAAAGTGGTCAGGTCTGGCTCTGTTCCCCGGCCCAAAAGAGCTGCGTAGGGGCCGATCAACAGACACAGCCCTGACCATTACAGAAAGAGGAAGCTCTTCATAGCTCCTCACAAAACTACACTAGCACTGGACCAACCAGTACCAGTATAAAGCTGAAACTATGTACCGGGGCTGTGGGATTCTGCCTGTGTAAAACATCCTAGGCTCTCCACCCGCTGCTGGACAGTTCTGGTGCCAGAAGGAACTGACTGTGGAGTTTTGGAAATTTGTTCGGGGGTGGGCAGGGGGGCGGGGCCCTTCACTCCACAGAGGCAGTACCAGGTTAATTGGATGGCTGTCAGACCTCTTCAAGAATATAATGACGGGCCTTCCTACCTTGCTGAATCCCTTCTCTCTCCCCATCACCACCCCCCCCCTCTCGCTTTCTGTCTCTCTCTTTCTCTCTCTCTCTCTCTTTCTTTCTTTCTTTCCCCGGCACCTATAAAGAAGAATAATGCTTGCCTCAGTGCAGAGCAAAGGCAATGAATATTGACTTGGTACCTCAGCACAGTTCTAAAAACAGAAGCCAATCACTCCGCTCTCATAATTTCTCCTTTGTGGAACGAAGGCACACGCTCGACCCTCTCGCGAAAAATCGCTGAAGTCTTTCGCCACCCGCCCCCTCCTCCCGCCCCGACTGTCGATTTCCCTTCAGAGAGACTTAGAGGTCAGGGTGGCGGATGGGGGTCGAAGATGAAGGTTCCCCGGTACTCCGGATCTCTTTGTGTCTCAGGTCAGCTTTCATTGTCCCGGGGCGCGTTCATCAGGGCACGCAGTGGGAAAACGGTTTGAAAGCGTTCGGCAGGGGCCGAGCGAGAAAAAACACTTTCACGTTGGCCCGCTTTCGGTTAGACCCTCCCTCCCCGTATTACGCCACTTGTGAAATCGACTGCGTCTCCCGCTTCTACCCCCGCCCGGGACCGGGGGAGCGGCGCAGTGCGGGTGGGGCGGATGGGCGGAGGATGGAAGGAAGGAAGGTGGCGACGACGGCGGGGAGAGAAGGAGGAATGTGCGTCACAGGCTCGGTGCAGGTGCATTGTGGGAAAGCACTGCGTGGGCGGGAGGAGAGAGGGAGTCTGAATGGCGGGCTCAAAATGCTCCCTCCGCTCTTCTACCGTGGTTAATATCGTCATTATGGTCGTTATCTGTGGGTGGGAGGGGATGAAACCATCCGTCTTTTCGGAGATGTGTGAGGAGACGTTTTCTGTCGTGTGTGTGTGTGTGTGTG
>JACXGI010016699.1:0-15512 GCA_016801175.1 Esox masquinongy
AGTTCTGAACTGATTTCATTACTACGCCAGAGTTCTGAACTGATTTCATTACTACGCCAGAGTTCTGAACTGATTTCATTACTACGCCAGAGTTCTGAACTGATTTCATTACTACGCCAGAGTTCTGAACTGATTTCATTACTACGCCAGAGTTCTGAACTGATTTCATTACTACGCCAGAGTTCTGAACTGATTTCATAACCTGCCATTGACCACGAGAGAAACATGTTTTTTTTCTTTCCACCACTGAAATTCAGCTTCTCTCATGTCACTGCTCAACTCTCTTTCTGCCTCGTTTCAAATATTAATTTCCTCAAACTAATGCTCCATTGCCCTGTTGTGTGAAAACATTCATGAATTTGACCTCAGTTATCAAATAGCCACAAACACATGAGCCCAGCTCGCAGATCAGCAGAAAGGGAACCCATCACTCTGTCTCCCAAAGAAAAACACTGTTTTACAGGGAGGTGTAGTTCCCTTGGAGTCATCAGCATGTATTTGCGCAGCAGGAGTGCAGACAAACTGACAAAGCCAGTGTTGGTCCCAACCAAAGAGCACCAGTTCTGCCATGGAGGGCAGAGACTCACTGAGCTAAAACTAAATATGTGGTCTCCATCTCTACCACGGCGTCCCGCTGTGTCATCCAACACCCGTGTGTGGTCAATCATGCAGCTTCTAAGGCCGCTACAACTCGTCACAGTTACGTGAGCCGAGCCGGTCCATGTTAAATCCCCACTCTGGGAAGATGAAAGGGATATTTTACTTTTTTCATTTTATTTATTTGGCCTTTTGAATACACATATCTAGTTCTGTTGCATCATCCATACAGGTTTATTTTAGAGCTAGAGTATCATCCATAAAGGTTTTTCTGCTTGTGGAATCATCCATACAGGTTTCTTTTAGTGCTATAGTATCATCCATACAGGTTTCTGTTAGTGCTATAGTATCATCCATACAGGTTTCTTTTAGTGCTACAGTATCATCCATACAGGTTTCTTTTAGTGCTACAGTATCATCCATACAGGTTTCTGTTAGTGCTATAGTATCATCCATACAGGTTTCTTTTAGTGCTACAGTATCATCCATACAGGTTTCTTTTAGTGCTACAGTATCATCCATACAGGTTTCTGTTAGTGCTATAGTATCACCCACACAGGTTTCTTTTAGTGCTATAGTATCATCCATACAGGTTTCTTTTAGTGCTATAGTATCATCCATACAGGTTTCTTTTAGTGCTATAGTATCATCCATGCAGGTTCCTGTTATGTATTGAAATATGGAGACAAAATTGCTCCTAAATTATTGCAAATGTGCAGACCACAGTTTACAGATGTATATTACAATGTGTAAACAGAAAATACAATTTACAAATGAATGTAACATCCACAAGCTAATGTCTCAAGATCTGCAAATACAAAACATGATCCACAAATATATTTCACTACCCATAAATGAACTCCTTTCTACTTGTACCTCAAAGCAAGGATTTGAATATATGATAAATGATTTGCAATTATCCCTCACACCTTTGAACTGTAAATACACTATTGTGGATCACATTTATTTGTGGATTGGTTCCTATTTGTTTGTTACATTTAGACTCAAGTTCTGTGATGTTATATACTACATAGAAATCTACAATTGCACAAATTCTACAAATACATCATGATCTGTAAATAGGAAACGCGGTCCACAAATGTAATTCAGAATCTTCAAACAAACACGTTTAAAATTCACAAATATTTTACAATCTGTAAACATGAAACACGATCCGCAATCACAATTCACAATATGCAAAGTATTTTCATCATGTGAAGACTTATTTGTGAGTGACATTTGAGTTTGTGGAACGTATCGTATTTGTGGATAGCAAACAGTTTGTGGATTGGTTCCTGTTTGTTTACACAATTTTAATGTTCAATTAGCCTATTAAAATGATAAACTTGGATTAGCAAACGTGCCATTGGAACACAGGACTGATTGTTGCTGATAATGGACCTTTGTATGCCAATTTACATATTCCATTAAAAATCAGCTGTTTCCAGCTACAGTAGTGATTTACAAAAACAATGTTTACACTGTATTTCGGCTCAATTTGATGTTATTTTAATGGACAAAATAATTTCTTTTCTTTTGAAAACAAAGACATTTCTCTGATCTCAAACTTTAATCACCTGTGAATTCACCTTGATTGAACTTGCAGGTGCCTAAACCATCACAAGCTGTTGCTAGAGCGAGTCAGCAAGGCACACCTAGTCTAAGCCTCCAGTAAAACCTCAGCTTCTGCCTTAAGTTTTGTCTTCAGCAAGTGAAATGCATGCTCAATCGGGTTGAGATCAGGTGATTGACTCAGCCATTGCAGAATATTCCACTTCTTTGCCCCAAAAAACTCCTGGGTTGCTTTCGCAGTATGTCTTGGGTCACTGTCCATCTGTAAAGTGAAGCGCCATCCAATCAACTTTGCTGAATTTGGCTGAATCTCAGCAGACAACATAACCCTATACACTTCAGAATTCATCTGGCTGCTTCTGTCTTATCAATAAACACTAGTGACCCAGTGCCATTGGAAGCCATGCCATCACAGTGCCTCCACTGTGTTTTACAGATGATGTGGTATGCTTCGGATCATGAGCCGTTCCAAGCCTTCTCCATACTTTTTTCTTCCCATCATTCTGGTACAGGCTGATCTTAGTTTCATCTGTCCAAAGAATGCTGTTCCAGAACTGGGCTGGCTTTTTTAGATGATTTTTGGTGTTTTTTGGCAGTCTAATCTGGCCTTTCTATTCTTGAGGTTTATGAATGGTTTGCACCTTGTGGTGAACCCTCTATTTTCTCTTGTGAAGTCTTCTCTTCATGGTATACTTGGATAATGACATGCCTACCTCCTGGAGAGTGTTCTTCACTTGGCTGGATGTTGTGATGGGGTTTTTCTTTACCATAGAAAGAATCCTACTATCATCCCCCACTGTTGTCTTCCGTGGACATCCAGGCCTTTTTGTGTTGCAGCGCTCACCAGTGCATTTTTTTTCCTCAGAATTACCAAACTGTTGATTTGGCCCCTCCTAATGTTCCTGCTATCTCTCTGATGGATTTTATTTTTTTGAAGCCTAAGGATGGCCTGTTAAACTTGCATTGAGTGCTCCTTTGATCGCATGTTGTGGGTTCACAGCAACAGCTTACAAATGCGAATGCCACACGTGGAATCAATTCCAGACATTTTACCTGCTTAATTGATGAATAAATAACAAAGGAATAGCCCACACCTGTCCAATTACTTTTGGTCCCTTGAAAAAGAGGGGGCTACATATTAAAGAGCTGTAATTCCTAAAACCTTCCTCAAATTTGGATGTGAATGCCCTCACATTAAAGCTGAGGGACTGCACTTTAAGCCCATATTCATTATTTATTTATTCATACTGTAACTTGAATAGATGTAGGTAAACAGCCAAAATAACAAACGTGTCAGTGTCCAATTATTTCCAGACCTAACTGTACCTTTGTATGCCTATACTTTGCAGAGTGCCTAACAGCCCTTAACTGTGGTATATGTTGTATACAGCCTACTATAAACCTTGCATATTGTAAATGTCATTAGGTTGTATTTTAAACAACTTAACCACACGGGTACTCTACACACAATCAGTATTGTATAAATCAGTATGGCATATAAATAAATAAAAATCAGCTAGGTCACGTGGTGGTCCAAATGTAGCTGGCAATTGATTTAAGATGGATACATGCACATTGCATTCGCCTGCATTTTGTTGAATTTGCTTGACGACTAAACACTGTAGATGCTATAGTGTTAACAAGATGCTGAGGCGTCAGGACAGCATTCCCTGTTGTTTGAACTTCTGTTGAAGTAGTTCTGTTAGTAGAGCTGAACCAGGAGCAATTGTCGTTATCATCTAGGCAAAGAAAGAAACAATGAAATGACTATGCGAGAGCTACAAGTGAAACTATATCAACATAGGATAACTGGCTGGATAGGTGGCTAGCTAACAAACTACTTTGACAAGGATAAATAAATCCGGCTGAGAGTGACACGTGTCACTACAGTGTCGATACCCTCTCTAGTAGTGAAGCCTATACCCGGTTAACCAGCTAGTAGCGTAGCGATACAACGCTAGATTTTAGTGAGACACAAAACAAAATTATCTGAGTCAAGCGTGCAAATAGCTAGTTGGTTACATTAGATATCAAGCCGTTTCTTCCAATAAAGTTTTTATAAACAGCTTACCAGTTTCTGCATAGTTGCTGTTTTCACCAGGACTCCATGAAAGATCACACTTCATAGCTCTCCAACCAAGACCTGACGTAAGACTAAAGGCAAGTGCCTGATTGGCTGGAGCACAGGCCAAGATGGTGTAAAGAAAGCTATCCTCATTGGATTGCAAGTACAAATCGTTCTTGCAAATCTAATGCGAATGTTTATGTCAAAATTCTGAAAACAAACAGGAACCAATCCACAAACACAGTTTGCTATCCACAAATACGATACGTTCCACAAACTCAAATGTCACTCACAAATACGTCTTCACCTGATGAAAATAGTTTGCCTATTGTGAATTGTGATTGCGGATCGCGTTTCGTGTTTACAGATCGTAAAGTATTTGTTTGTGAATTTTAAACGTGTTTGTTTGAAGATTCGGAATTACATTTGTGGGCCGCGTTTCCTATTTACAGATCATGATGTATTTATTTGTAGAATTTGTGCAATTGTAGATTTTTATGCAGTATATAACATCGCAAAACTTTAGACAAAATGTTACAAACAAATAGGAACCAATCCAGAAATAAATGTTATCCGCAAACAGTGAATTTACTGTTCAAATGTGTGAGAGATTATTGCAAATCATTTTTCATATATTCAAATCCTTGCTTTGAGGTAGCCTACAAGTAGAAAGGAGTTTATTTATGGGTAGTGAAATATATTTGTGGGTCGTGTTTTGTATTTGCAGATCATGAGACATTAGTTTGTGGATGTTACAATCATTTGTAAAATAGTATTTTCTGTTTACACATTGTAATATGCATCTGTAAATTGTGGCCTGCACATTTGCAATAACCTAGAAGCAATTCTATCTCCATATTGATGTAAACAACCTCAAAACTAACCCGATGTCTCCTGATCATTACCCTCTACAGCTCAACGTCTAGGATATAATAGTTTCCTTTAGTGCTATAGTATCATCCATACAGGTTCCATTATTTTGTCTTATGTAATACGTGTTAAATTTCATTGTATATAATAACAAACAATCTTAATAATTCCCATGTTGGATTTTAGTGCGCATTCCATTTGTTGTTGTCATTGTCCCTTTTAATGTTGCACACTTCTGTTGTACACAACCTACTGTACATGACGTAATTGGGCCTGCCTGATTATTCACGTCGCCTTTGTTTTGTGTGTAATTGTAATTGTAAGTGTATATTTTACACAAGATTTTGCATAATTAGGAAAGGACACCATTTCATGTATGGATATTGTAGTTTCTTTTATCAGGTAGGTAATGTGCGTTTGTTAAAGTGAAGTTGTAATTTGTTATGACTGTTTGCAAGTGTACATTACATTACGTGATACCTGGCTTCGACCCGGAAAGTTGGCTGGCCTAGGCCTATGGGCTATATTTTGTGTTGGTGCTGTAAATAGCAATATTTCATTATTTCGTTTCCAGTGTGCTCTCAAACATACACAATAGCCCCTTGTTATAAAAAAGATCAGGGGCGAAAATCTGATATCAACTTTGGAGGGGATTACATGAAAAGTAGTGCTGTAATACTGTTTTAGTTTGCGCCATCGGTTTGCTCAGTACTGTAGCTCAACAACTTCAGCTATTGTGAGTGTGAACCCTACCAATATAAAACAAACTGACTGGATTAACCTCACAATAGCTACGTGCATTGTGTGCCTTTCAGACTGTGGACACGAACACTGTCGCCTTGACAGCTAAGCAACACTACACACACTGCATAACTTCTTTCATTGACTCTAATTCAAAAACCTGCAAAACAGTGGTTGATGATTCTGTAGCTTGCTAGCAAACGTCAGCTAACCGCTAGCTAACGTAGTGTGACCTGTAATTCAATGCAGCGAAAATGAAGGTTGGTGATGGTTATAAATGTGTCTTATTGTATTGAGTGGTAGAAGTAAAGAAATGTCTAAGCACGGGTGCTTTAATTGAGCCATATTAATATTATTGAAACTACATAGTTATGCTTACAGTGATATATTGGGGGAGCCAAAAAAAATACTTTTTCCCTAGATGGAGGGGTCCTGTCCCCCCTGACACCCCCCCCCGGTATTTCCGCCTATGAGAAAGATTAATCTATATTACTATTTCTACCATGCACTTAACCTTGTATCCTCAAAAGTAAGTACACCTTGTTTTCTGTTACCAGAAAGGTGAGTTCCATGTCTTTGAGGAACTATGCAACATGTTGTTGTTTATTATGGCCATCTCATGAAAACTATTAATAAAATTGTCTCCAGTTAGTAAGAAACATACAGTTGCAATCCTAGCACTTAAATGCACTCCATTTATATTTTGCCAAATGCTCCACTATCATATTCACACCCCATTTACTTATCTTCATTAGAGCAGAATCATACGGTCTTGAATTTCTAAATAATTTGTATTTGTATTTTTGCTATCTTTTGGGACAGTTTCTTGACCGCACTGGTGATGTTAAATAAAACAGTATCTGAGCCGTCTCTAAGAGGAGAGAGGGGCCAATTTAGACCATGCAGAAGGTTTACTTTATAACTCATTGAAGTCCAATGGTGGCCAGAGAGTAGTGAGCAAATTTACAGTGAGGTAAACAACTTTGTAATTAGAGTCATTGATCACGCACCTGGCCTAGTGGACCATGAGAGTGTTCTGTCTGCATAGCCAACATTCTATCAATCCAGTTTCCATTATATTCAGTTGTTTCTGTGTAGTTGGCTCAGAAATTATGAAGGATTTGGATTTCAGATCTGGATAATTACAGCAACACTATTAACTTTGTTCCCTTAGGCAAGCGGAGTTGTGAAATACCCATGTGAGCAAAAGCACATGCTTAGATAATAGGCTCCCATTTTCATGTCAGGGGAAAAATGTCATAATTCTGTAGTGTCAATTATATGTAATCTAACGTCTGTATTACATTTCTTGAGCATGCATTGTTCATGTGTACATACTACTAAGGATATTTTAACACACATATACAATCTTTGAAATTATTTATTTTATTGGGGAGCTTTTCCTTTTTACAGTATGTGACTTGACCTACTATCAATAAGGCACAACTTTCTTTCCATTAAGTGAAAAAAAAACTGCTCTAAAAAGAAAGAATGAATATCATGTGTATGTGTTTGTTAATACATTTTATTGTGAGCATGTTATGTCTATTAGACATTTGCACTCACTACTGTAAGTCGCTCAGAATAAGGGCGTTAACTAAATTACTAAAATGTAAATGTTCTGCTCCATATCTGCTGGTATGGGTGTAACTGGACGAATGTCCAACCCATAGGTGGCATCTGAGTTGGGTGCTTTCGTAATTCAACCTGCTTTTGCAATATAAAATGGACACCAGAATTGATCCTGCTTTGCCAATGAACTCTTTCAGCGGTCTGTTCATTACTAGTTGGCCCCAATATGAGCATGAATTACATTAAACCATTGTATTAAGAACACAAGCAAATTCATGTAACATCCTAATATTTCGAACCAACATATTATGTGGTAACAGGAGGTATTTCTGACCATTTTCAATTGTTATGTGGTAGAGTTTTTCTGACTCTTTACATCTGTTAACAGTCTTACCATCCTATTGAAGTGACCATAGTTCTCCGGTCTTAGGTTACAAACTAGGCTTCTTGACACTCTTTTGGCTGATGTTAGCGGGATCCCTCAAACCATCCCTTCTGAGGTATGGAGTGCAGAGGCAATTCTTCTGTCTTCAATGCATCGCTCTTGTCTTCTGGACTGAAAGAAGAAAAGTAACATGTTATGAAATATACATTGAATTACAGGAAAGTCAATACCTTCCATGCTATCATAGTTTCCATTGGAATATTGCCCTGAGTGAGCAATAGTTAGGCTGCATGGTGCTCTGAATTAAATTCCTGGTAATATAATAATAGGCCAAATAGCTGAGGGAGACTTCCATCATTTAGACTTGTGCAGGCTGATCTGTGGGGGTTATAATTCAACACTGTCAGCAACGACGGCCCCAGCCCTCTGTACCCAGGGTAAAAAGGCCAACACAAACCCTGTAGCTGGTCACAAGGGGAAGTGATTCTGAAGTAAATGACAAACTCTACATACAGTAACCACAGAAATCTAGGCTACACTTGTGAGTCGCACAATACTGTTTTGAACGTTGTTTTGAAGCCTGAAGCCAGGCTGAAGTTTCGACTGTATTCATTGAAGACATTTAAAAATTATATCCCATTCAAATCTAGCCTAAACGCCGGTAATTTGACCATCCCGAGAATTATTAGTAATATCGTTTTTTATGTATAAAGGGGGTGTAAAGATAATTGTGGCGGCCAAGCCGATACATTTGTTTTTTCGGCAACAGACCTACTGATCTTTATCGTAATGTATTGGCTTAGTATGTACGCGCTTTGATGAGATAATACGTCTAATAATACAGGCTGTTAGCAAGCCAGCAAATATTAGCCAACACTAGCGATATGTCCCTGGATGGGCTGTGGTAAACGCAACTCTTTGAATCCAAGTCTGACACAATGTCTGTATGATATTAAATATTCTGGTTAACATTTCTGAGGTAATTAACATGACCAAATACATTTCATGAAGAATATCTCAGTAATCCTACAGTTCCAATCATAAAGGGATATAACTTTCAAAAATGTTAGTATTTTGTATAAAATATATGACAGCCTATTGTAATCATTGTTAAGCTGATTTGGACAAAACATTTTCTAGTGCTCAGGCTAAATATAAATGTTTGTTAGATCTGATTTTATCACAGGGCTCCTGTCATTTCCTCCCAAATTTGTCTTTGTATAATACTGACAGTCAATGCAGAAGCGCTTGGGCAACAACCAAATTAACAGGCCAAATTTTCCTGCCAAATCATTCCTATCCAGTGTCATTGAAGCAGAAGCCATGGAGCCACACATTCCTACTAAGACTTAAAAAGACATTGGCTGGATATTGAGAAGTCTGACAAATTATTTTCCTCAGTATGATATAATCCTGTAATCTTCTGAACATTTTAATCTCTGATTCATACAATGTTATTATTGCTGTTACTGGCCATTTGAATGAACAATTCTTGATAATGTACCTTTGAAGACTTGAAAGGGTTTTGGTAAGACACAACACATTTACGGTCTTTGGACTGATCTGACAAGACTTTTAATTTGTTGATTATTACATTATTATTCTTATTATGCATTTATTAAAAATGTCTGTTTTCTATCCCCTCTGTCTCCCACCCCCAATATTACCACTGTATTCAAGTCCCTAACATCCAAACAACTCCACGCAATGTGGGAAAGTTGAAAATCACGGCAAGCTTTCCTCTAAAGCCTGCAAAATTTTCCTGCCACTCCTCTGCTAACTACAACTGGTTGAAGTTTGTGGTTAGTTTAGCAAGGATTTGGTACTAGGCAGTTGCATGCACAACTGTAAAGAAATGCCCCTTTGTGATGTGTGGAGTCAGGACAAAATGGCAGCAGTCAGAATGACTGTAGGCACATATTGTTCATGTTATATTCTGGCCTGCAATAGTCTAAGTACAGTCAACCTATGAAATAAATATGTTGCCGAAAAACAGTATCAACCCAAAGGTGTAACTGATTCCAGAGGATGAACAATACACAGACAAACATTTTAGGTTGGCTGTAGGAATTTAGGCTGTCATCTTGTCTTTTGTTTAATTTATTTGGTGTTTTGCAATAGCTGACGTAAGTTGAGCAAACTCTCACAACGCCAGTAGGTTACAACACGGTCAGAAATCCTGGTCTCATCGTTGCTGTGAAGCAGTGTGGTAAAGTGATTCACCCTCTTAGCGGGGAGTCTTACAGCTCTTTTCCCATAATACGTAACATAGCCTTGAGTCCATCTGATGCAGTTTTATTTAGCGGTGGAATCGTTGTTCTGTCTTTTAATCAGCCACAAAATGCAATTAAGCCATTCCCAAACCTCTGAGATGAAGTAAATGTCACCTTCCAAGATTAAGTTTAATTGTCTCTTTTCAACCCCAGAACTTTGCAAAGAGAGGCTGTAGGAGCACAGGGCATGGGTTTAAAATCTGCCCTGGATTTGCAATTTCTTCTAAGATAACATATGTAATTGTTTTAAGATAGTCAATGCATGGATCATTTAACAATAACATTATGAGATGTTGGACAAAAGTTTGGGGTCACTTAGAAATTTCCTTATTTTTGAAAGAGAAGCAAATATTTTGTCCATTAAAATTACATAAAATTTATCAGAAACACAGCGTAGACATTGTTAATGCTGTAAATGACTATCGTAGCTGGAAACGGCTGATTTTCAATGGAATATCTACATAGGCGTACAGAGGCCCATTATCAGCTTTTTGGGTTAAGTCTAAACTGTTCGGTTAGAACAGTACTGCAAAACGTAACACGGTTAAAAAACAGGATTCTACCATTAACACACACACAGACATAACAAAACGTAATGTCATCCTTCTGTATCAGGGACAAAACGTAATGTCATCCTTCTGTATCAGGGGCAAAACGTAATGTCATCCTTCTGTATCAGGGACAAAACGTAATGTCATCCTTCTGTATCAGGGACAAAACGTAATGTCATCCTTCTGTATCAGGGACAAAACGTAATGTCATCCTTCTGTATCAGGGACAAAACGTAATGTCATCCTTCTGTATCAGGGACAAAACGTAATGTCATCCTTCTGTATCAGGGACAGGACAGTTGAACTCTTGAGAGTATTCTCCAGAGACCTATCACTGACTAACACCATCCACCGATACAAACCATTCACATGCTCCTTCTCATTTTTCTCTTCTCTTCATTTATCTCCGTAACAGCGTGTTTCTAAGCCATGGTAGGTCTGTTGTAAACATGAATTTGGCCCTCAATCAGTCAGTGCTGAGTCCTGGGTTGAATTAACTAGTTCAAATGTTGCGAACAGAAAACGTGAGTTTCTTATCGGACATATTCAGGTCGGCGCCTCCCTGTTGTGTTCCGTTAGGTTCCATTTGGTTCCTGAAGAACAGAAGGTGTGTGATGAGTCCGGTGGGTCGGGACCTGGTGCCCCTGTACTGCATCTCATCATCTCATCTGTAATTAAAGCTGGACAATTAGCTGTGGCCTCCTCATCCAAAGCATGCAACCATTAAACAGGGCTATTGGTCTCGCCTCACTAATAATCTATCAAGTAATTAAATACTGAGCCAACGGGGGCCAGTCATAAGGGGTTTCCATTAGCATATTGAAGGAAATGGGCTGATTCAGAAAACCGCGTTGGTTGAATAGCTCTGTGTGAAGCTGGAAAAGACGTGAACCTTTTAAAGAAAAAAAGCAACCCCGGTAAGACTGATACACTGGTATGCTTTTTAATTACCATTTTAACGGGTCTGTGGTCTGTCCTCATCGGACTGATATTACATTTCAGCCTGGACAATTTAAAAAGATGGCCCCTATGACTAATTACGTTGTCCCGCTATTCATGAATTCGGTTGGGACGGATCTCATCCAAAGACAGATTGGAAGACACTCCCCAGCGCTCTGACAGGAAACCCTTACGTGGCGAATGAGGTCTAACTTCATATCATACCATTAGAAACTATCAGGAGATATGGAGGTATGACTTTCCTAGCTACGCCTTCGCTTTCATTCAGCTGAGCAGTCGTTTGATTGTCCATACTGAAGTCCAATTTTCACAGAGAGCAGATAGGACACTGCTGTTGACTGACTCACCTGGTCCGTTGTTGATGGGTTGTGGGCTCTGGGATGCGTCCAATGGTTTCTTCTATTTGAAATGACCCTTCTGCTTTGGTACCAGGCTACTCTGGACACATCTGCTGCTAATCATATTGGCAGATTCATAAAAGCAGGTCGTGTAACCTTCTGAGGTGTCGCTTTGGGACAGGCTCAGTGATCGGACGCATTCGTCAGCTCCATCTCCATCTGTCAGTTATGATATGAAAGAGCTATCCATTTATTTAGAGGTTTACAATAGCATGTTCAAATACACTATGCCAGATATTATTCACCAGGCGATGGAGTGCGGAACAAGTGTTTGTTTGGTAATCATATTTGATGACTAAAATGTAAATGTGAATTTGGCTCATATTGAATGCAGCCTTGCGCCTGTAGAGATTGCAATGAGCTACTTTCATAAAACCAGTCTTGATGTTTCATTTTTCAGCTATGTAAAGCAACATAATAAAATGTTACTACAGGTTGCCCGAGATGAATTGTTGCTGCATTTGACCGAACGTCTGATGTTTGATGAATTCTCTAATTTTACCAAAGTATGATGGTTTCTAAGAAGACAAGGAAGTCAAAATCGGGGTCATCGGTTGGCAAACACCTCCTGCTGCCACCTATGTCCTCCTTCCAGTAGCGTAGTCTTTCAGAGTCACCTGGCATCTCATTAATTTCTCATTAGACTGGATAACGAGGAGTCTTTGCACAGGCAACAGTGTTGGAGGGATATTCACATATGTGAAAAAAAGCAAAAAAAAAACAAAACTAACAATTACCTTCATGTTGACACAGACAAGACACATCTGCTTGAAATTACACCTAGATTGGGACACTTCTCAGGCCTGTCTCACACTTTGATCAGGCTTCAGTAATAATATGGGAATATTACAGTATTTTCTCACATTAAATTTGTTGGTAAACCAAATTGCTATTTCTCACAAAATTTAAGATGGCAATTTAGAAATTGAGTAATCACCGTAGTTTTTGACTGATCGGATGGCTTCCAGGAAAGCCTTCGGGTAAATGCAGCAGTTTTTTTTTTTTACTCTAAAAGTTAAATGAATTCAGTGGCAATCAAACGCTTCCAAGCAACCAAGCCATAACGATATATGATGTAATTATATTCTTAGCATGCAACCATTTAAATAATTCAGCGTCTAACTTATTATGAATCATTTATCGACTAAATTAGTTCAATCCCTTTTCATGTAATGGGACTTCCAATATCAGAGAGAGGCAGTTTCAATCACAGCCACTCCCTAATTGGGTAAACAATACAATGGCTATTAGGATGCTAAGCTTATTCTTATTCAGATCACTACTTGTGTCTGGGCACCATGCCACAGTTGCGTTTAGAAGATTGAACGTTATATTTTACAGGCCATATTCTTGCTAGCTATCATCAAAGTATTTCAACTCATTCTCTCCTCGTTTTTAATTATATCTGCTTGCATCTTCAGTCTCCTGTTGAGGAATGATCGATGTTATCAGGATTTGCCAGCAACAACATTGATTCAGCATCCGTTGACACTTTGGAAAATGTAAATGAAAAGACTTACCTGTAAATGCTGAGTGTTTCCTTCTGTCTGTGTAAGCTGGTAGCATAGCAAGCAAGTGAGTTTATTTATATTGCACAATTCATACATAGGAGCAATTTAATGTGCTTTTCAAAGAAAAAGAAAAATGTAAAAATGCAATAGAATAAAAACAGAAAAACACAGATGACAGACAAAATAAGACAGACTGTTACAATTCTCTAACCACCCTCCAGGGGGACTCTCCAACCCGGTATCTCAATCCTCGCGCCCCAAGCGCTTGGATGAACCCATCAGCATAGGTAGCAAACAGAAATCAGTACTGGTAGACAACGTCCTTTTTAGCTGTAATACATTTGTCACTTGATAAGTGAGGTATTGTGGTTGGACATCCAGAAAAGTATCATTCTCAAATTTTGACTTTGTAAGCTAATTTTGATAGAGGGCATTGGGAAGATGTGGGATTTCATATTTTAAATGTTTTGTCATTCCAACAATACTCTTTTTAACATAGTTATTGTTTATCCTTCTACTTATTGCTTTACAGAAGCTTGTGTCAAGGACAATTCCACACATAGATCTATACTTAGTGCAAATCAACAGCTAGCAATACTTAGTGATGACTGGAACAAAGCGTTTGTGTCCTTGTACTCCAGCTGTAGTTGCCAGCCAAGCTGGGGTTGTCCGCAGAGTTCCGAAACCGCCAGCCTATCCAACTGCTCACAACATCCACACACACATATCAAATACCTGTGAGACTACAAAATATGTAAAAAAAAAATGTGACAAATCATCCAAAACATTTTGATAATTTGCTGGCAGGGCCTGTTGGTGTCTCCCCATCCACACTAAAGCACTGTGCATATCAGCATTCTGTTGTGTTTACGGACATTTTCAACACCTCATTGGA
Source organism: Esox masquinongy (assembly GCA_016801175.1). Lineage (NCBI taxonomy): Eukaryota > Metazoa > Chordata > Actinopteri > Esociformes > Esocidae > Esox > Esox masquinongy. The sequence continues at coordinate 14,391 of JACXGI010016699.1, forward strand.
GACATGCTGCAATCTCCTGGAACCTACGCCAGAATCCTGTTTGTAGACTTCAGTTCCGTATTCAACACCGTAATTCCCGCTTTGCTCCAAGACAAGCTCTCCCAACTGGGAGTGCTCGAGTCCACATGCAGGTGGATCACAGCCTTCCTGTCCAACAGGAGGCAGCATGTGAGGCTGGGGAAGCACTTGTCTGACCCCCTGACCATCAGCACCGGCTCTACTACTCTTCTCCCTGTACACCAACAGCTGCACCTCCAGTCACCACTCTGTTAAGCTCCTGAAGTTTGCGGATGATACCACCCTCACTGAACTTATTTCTCATGGAGACGAGTCTGCCTACAGGTGGGAGATTGATCATGTGGTGTCCTGGTCAGAACAACTTGGAGCTCAATGCCTTAAATACAGTGGAGATGACAGTAGACTTCAGGAGAAGCTTAGCTGCCCTTCCTCCCATTGCCCTGGGTGGCTCCCCAGTCAACTATGTGGAGTCCTTTTGCTTTCTGGGCACCATCATTGGCCAGGGCCTCAAGTGGGTGCTGAACATCACCTCGCTTACAAAGAAAGCACAGCAGAGGATGTACTTCCTGCAGCAGCTGAAAAAGTTCAACCTGCCAAAGATTATGATGGTGCATTTCTACACTGCCATCATAGAGTCCATCCTGACTTCCACCACCACAGTCTGGTACACTGCAGCCAATGCCAAGGACAAGGGCAGGGTGTAGTGCATCATCCGCTCTGCGGAGATGGTGATTGGCTGCAATCTGCCATCTCTACACGACCTGCACACCTCCAGGACTTGGAAGTGAGCGGCAATGATTGGGGCTGATCCCTCTCACCCTGGAAATGGACTATTCAGAACTCTCCCCTCTGGCAGAAGGCTGAGGTCTATCAGGACCAAAACCTCTCGCCACAAGAACAGTTTCTTTCCTCATGAATAACCCCTCCCCACATACACACACAACCCTCAAGTGGACAAATCTATAACCCCTCCCCACATATACACAACCCTCAACTGGACAAATCTATAACCCCTCCCCACATATACACAACCCTCAACTGGACAAATCTATAACCCCTCCCCACATACACACACAACCCTCAAGTGGACAAATCTATAACCCC
>JACXGI010016700.1:0-15732 GCA_016801175.1 Esox masquinongy
ATCCTCCCCCGCTTGTCGATAACGATGCCTCACAGAGTTCAGAAGGAGAAGATGTGAGGGAGGGTGAGCTACGGGGGGGGGGCTGTTCTTTATTAAGGGAAGTCCTGTCTGGCCGGGCCGGGGTGGGGTGGTCTGTGGGTGATGTTAAAGTAGAGAGGGAGAGCTTGTTCAAATGAATAATTTATACAGGATTCCAGGAATTGTTTGCCAAGGTGATGATGGTTGACTTGTCTGTGAGCCAAAACAAACTGACTGGGAGAGAGTGCGTAACGTACACACACACACACACGCGCACACGCACACACCGGGAGTTCCTAGTGGCTGCAACGTGTTCCATTATCGTGGCCAGACCTGCTGTTGGAACACCACGACCCAATTATAGCAGTGTTGAAACGGTGTGTGTTTAGACAGCCAACCGCCGTGTTTTAAGTGGCGGAGTGCTCATCAGTTGAAATGGTATCTTGTCTGAGGGATAATTTAAGAAAATATTGTCTCTGTCCGCTCTCCAGCGCCATGATGAACTTTATGGAAAGTGATTTTATAGGAAAGGGTGGAAATATGGAGGGGGGGGGGTGAAAAAAGGTTTTTCTATGCTCCTTTGTTAGTGCTCGCGTGTGGCCTCTGACGATCAATGGAGACTCAAAGGCATAAGTCAATACACAGCTGGGCTCTGATCTGCTGAACATTTATAATGAGGTGTTCGTGTGTGCGTGTGTTCGTGTTCCTGACATCCTGTCACCGGTTGTTTTCTTGCCAAGTGATCCCTCATCAGACCGTCCCTCCACTGAGCTAGGGGCCGCTAGTGACAAACAGGCAAATGGCTTTTAACGCAGAGCCATTGACAAGGCCGTCCTGCCCAAGGCCTCTCCAAGCCAGTATCAGCACGCGGCTCTGAGTACCTGGGATTGTGGGTCGGCACTGAACAGCCGTCGAACCGCTCAAGGGCTCTGTTTCCATTTGCTTAAAGTGACAATGCCCTGTTTTCCTCCTCACCTAAAACCTGTCGGGGCTCTGTGGGTGGCGTGGTGCGATCGGAGGATATTCGGTTGCGTGGCTGGGCCCAGTCTTTGTGTATGTATGAGCGCACACACGTGTTTGTGCACGTGCGCGTCACTCCCACCGCCTCGTCTCCGGAGATGGAGCCTGCCCCCGCCCCCTCCCTGCTCCGCGCTCCTCCTTTTATCCCCCATTAATTTCCCGCGCCGATGTGATCGACAGCCCGAAAATTCAATTTAATGACCTGCCTCTGTGCGCGTAATATGATTGTACAGCCTGTTATGGTCAAGCCCAGGCCTAATTTACATAACGATCCCCATGGACAGATAGGGCCCGCTGTGCCGCCGTTGCCCTGGCAACACTGTATAGTGGGGGCAGGAATGGGAGACTTGGAGGAGAGGAGGTGGATGACTGGTGGGGAGGGAGGGGATGGAAATGCAGGACTCGGGGGTGAAGGAGGTTGAGGTAATTCTCCACAGGTCAGAACAGACACCCCTCACCACACACCTTCACTACCTCTGCCCCTCCCTCCCACACTGATAGAAAACATAAAAGGAATGTGGGAAGAAACGGAGGGGACCCCCCCACCACACACAGACACACACACACCTGCTGGGCCATCTGCCCCCCCCCCCCCCTCGCATCGATTAGTTCTCCTCTCCCCAGCAGTCAAATGAAATTACTGTAGTGTCAAGTCAGAGGTCCTTTCCTCTGCGTCTCCCTCCCCCGTCGTCTCTCCCTATATCAGCTGGAGGGAAATGGATTGTGTGTTTGCCACTGTGTCCGGGGATACTGAGGAGCGGCAGAACTGTATCCATCCCTCTAAATGTGGGTCTCTAAAGTGCTCTGCCTGAATCAGGGCCGGGGAGATCATGTTTCTCCTCCCTCTCCCTGGCTGTATTCCTCCGTTCGATACCAATGATGACTGTGATAGATGCTGCTAGTTGGGCCGGCTCGCCAGCCCTGTCTCCCTGTCTCCTGTGAAATGGCTGTGTAGTAATTGTGAAGTATTACCCTCATTTGTCTCCCTGCTCCTAAATGGTATTAGCATATTTCAAACTGCTAATGAAATAAGGCCGGCTGTCTAATGGCTGTAGGAGAGGGAGACTGCGTTTGCGTTATTTTAGGGTGTCCAGCCCATTTCTGTCAGTCAGGTGTAGGTTTGTGCGGAAAAGAAAGTGTGTGTGTGTGTGTGTGTGTGTGTGTGTGTGTGTGTGTGTGTGTGTGTGTGTGTGTGTGTGTGTGATGGTGCCCCATCAGTCTGGGAGGGTTGCAAAGCTATTTGAAGTATCTTTCCACTTTCCCATAGACCATCTATGAATGGAGAAAATTCCAGACCAATGCAATCTACACACGAAACTTGGTCCCACCAAAATCAGCTGACCGAAAGATTCTCATAGTCTCTAAGAACCCCAGGGTGACATCGAGGGGTCTGCAGGCCTTTCTTGCCACAATTTAAGTCAAAAGGCATGAGTCAGCTTTCAGAAAGACAGTGCACAAAACATGGCCTACATGGGAGGTCAGGAAGGAAGAAGCCTCTCCTCAAAATCAGTTGGCAACCCCTGAGGAAAGACCAAAACAAATGGAACAGTGTGTTCTGGCCAGATGAGCAACACCAGGCATTGAGGCTATGGGTGTACTTATTTTTTTTTTTTTAGGCAATATGAAATTTACATTCCATTTTTTATGAATGATGATTGTAAAGTAATCTTTCATTGTAATTTGTGAAATTAGGCCATCTTTATCTGTCGATGACTTGTCTGTGTCAAAATATGTATATGAAAAGACTGCTTTCCTGGGTCAGGACATTTTCACTTTACTGTATTTTAACCGTTAAATTCACCTTCCACTCTGTCACTGGGATTTATTGTATGTGTATGTTGGTTCTTCCACAGAACAAGTCATTCAAAAGCCCTCCTGGGGGTCGAAGAGAGGACAGGTGACACAGCCAGGAGACCATCTGAATACTCATGGTTAGTTGCCCTGTTACACAACGCACAACTTTTAATCTTTGTCCTCTTTTTTTTTTTTTTTTTTTTGCATAACTAATATGTGAATGTGCCATGAATTAAATTATTTTAAATACAACGTTCTTAAGGGTGTCAACGCAATGCTGTGAACGGCTGAAATCAACAACATACAGCCTAAACATATATTGAATTGTAAAATGTGTAAACATGAATCATACTTTTTTATACAATAAGGTGCTGTGTTATTTTGAAGGTATGTTTTAAATATATAGCAGTTCTGGAGATAACCAGGACTAAGGAGGTCCTAATCTAGATTCCGTATGCAACTCATCTGTAAAATGTGACTCACAAATATGCAGCGCTACAGACAAATATGTAAGGCCACTCACAAATATAATGCAAGTCACAAATCTGTAACAGGTGACAAACGCAGTAACATTCACAAAAGCATGATTCAACAAAACGGTCTTACATTTATTTGATAATCATCTTTTATTTTTGTTAACAATTTATCATTTGTTTTTGGATTTTGACATATTTTTGTGAAACTACACTGCTCAAAAAAATTAAGGGAACACTTAAATCACACATCGGGTCTCGATGAACGAATTACAGCTCCGGAAAACATTAAGAGACCACTGCAACTTTCATGCTTCTGTCCTTTCCTTTCCAAAAAAGTCAAAAAGGAAGGTTTTGAGTGAGGAACAGAAAGTTTCAAATTAAGAGACCACTGCAAATTGAATGCTTCTGTCCTTTTCAACTTTTTTGGAAAGGAAAGAAAAAGTTGCAGTGGTCTCTTAATTTTTTCCGGAGCTGTAATTCGTTCATCGAGACCCAATGTGTGATTTAAGTGTTCCCTTAATTTTTTTGAGCAGTGTAGTTTCACAAAAATATGTCAAAATCCAAAAACAAATGATAAATTGTTAACAAAAATAAAAGATGATTATCATTTGTTTTTGGATTTTGACATATTCAAAATCTTTACTCTACATTCTGTAATTCGTTAAGAACAAAATTAGTAACAACGGTCAATGGAAACCAAAATCACCAACCGATTGGGGGCTGTATTCAAACTCGCACTGAAAATCATAATAAACAATTGAAATCACTGGCTATTCCAACTTGTGTGAATTTCATCACGGCAACTCATGATGTGCCTGATGAGACGGCGGAAGGTGTCCTGGGGATCTCCTCCCAGACGTGGATCAGGGCATCAGTGAGCTCCTGGACAGTCTGTGGCGCTACTTGGCGGAGTCGGATGCACCGATACATAACGTCTCAGAGGTTCTCAATTGGATTCAGGTCTGGGGAGTGTGAGGGCCAGTCAATGGCTCCAAAACCTTTGTCATCCAGGAACTGCCTACACACTCTGGCCACAAGAGGCCAGGCATTGTCCTATGCCAGGAGGAACCCAGGGCCCATTGCACCAGCGTAAGGTCTGAGGATATCATCCCGGTACCGTTGGCTAGCACGTGGAGTTCTGTGCGACCCTCCAAGGATATGCCTCCCCAGACCATCACTGACCCACCACCAAACCTGGCATGCTGGATGATGTTCCAGGCAGCATAACGTTCACCATGGCGTCCCCAGACTCCTTCGCATCTGTCACGTGCTCAGTGTGAATCTGCTCTCATCTGTGAAGAGAACGGGTTGCCAATGGTGGACCTGCCAATTCTGGTGTTCTGCACGGTGCTGGGCTGTGAGCACAGGTCCCACTAGAGGATGTCGGGCCCTCATGCCACCCTCATGGAGATAGTTTGTTCAGAAACATGCACACCAGTAGCCCGTTGGAGGTCATTTTGTAGGGTTCTCCTCCTGTTCCTCCTTGCACAAAGGAGCAGATACCGGTCCTGCTGCTGGGTTGATGCCCTTCTACGACCCAGTCCAGCCCTCCTAGTGTAACAGCCTGTCTCCTGGTACCTCCTCCATGCTCTTCAGACTGTGCTGGGAGACACAGCAAAACGTCTTGCAACGGCATGTGTGGATGTGCCATCCTGGAGGTGCTGGAGTACCTGTGCAACCTGAATGTGCTGCAGGTACCACCTCATGCTACCAGTAGTGACAAGGACACTAGCAAAACGCACAACTAGAAAATAATCAGTCAGGAAGGATAAGAAGAGAGTAATTGTCTGTGGCCACCACCCGTAAAACCATTCTCTTTTTGAGGTTGTCTTGCTGTTGTCTATCCAGTGCACCCTTTTTCATTTGCACCAAAAAATCGCTTATGCTTCCTAACTGAAGAGATTGATGTCCCTGAAGTTTAATTGACTTGGTGTTATACTGTGATGATTGTGTTCCCATAATTCTTTTGAGCAGTGTATATGCATATTTCTTGAGTGGTTTTTATTTGACAGTTGTATTATGTATTTGAGATTTGCTGTATATATTTGTGACTTGGTGCTTACAGGTTCACAACATTTTGATAGATTTCTATCTCCATATTCAACACCTTCCAACATTACAATTTGATTCCTTATGTTCTAAAATGCATTTTACCAAGACCAATATGATCACATTGAATTTTTCCCCAATTCTGTGATATCCAATTTGACAAAAGCCCTGCTTTATTGCAGCAACTCCCAGCGGATGTTTTTCAATATGCATCCAATGCTGTTCAGGTCTATATTTCATTGCTAGCTAAACCAGGATTTGTAGACCGGAATCATTGTCGGAATGGAACACAGTCTCCAGTCTTCAACCTCCACTGAGCTCAGAGGCCCAAACCACCAGAAGGTGTTTCCAGAGAGCGACGAGACAAGGCAGCCATATTCGATTATTAATCTCCCAAATCTGCACGGTGGTGGCAGTTGCAATTTCTCTGGCATATCATTCGAAGTTGTTTCTTCAAAGAAAAAGAACTGTACGTGGCACATGCCCGATTAATGCAAAGGCTTCAATTATGTCTACAGATAAAGGTGTATTATTGAAGTACAGAAAATTTTGTGGCACAAGTTTTATTTTGGCTGTTTACCAAAATGTATTCAAGTTACAGTTAAATAATGAATATGCGCTTAAAGTGCAGTCTCAGCATTAATTTGAGGCTATTACATCCATATTGGAGGAAGGGTTTAGGAATTACAGCTCTTTAATATGTAGCCACCTCTTTTTCAAGGGATCCAGAGTAATTGGACAATTAATTCAAAAGCTGTTTCATGGACAGGTGTCGGCTATTTCTTTATCAATTAAGCAGGTAATTAAGTCCCTACTTGTTTGGTGCTGTAGTCGTTCCATTTGACGAGTGTGTGACAACAATGTACATGCGCCAAATCATTGTAGATTTTTTATTTAGTCTTTTGTTAAGCAGATAATCCACCTCACATTCCTAGTTTATACAACCCTGTTTCTAAAGTTGGGACGCTGCATAAAATGCAAAATAAAAAAATTAAATGATGTGCAAATCATTTATCCTTATTTTTAAGTGAAAATAGTACAAATACAACATATCAAATATTGAAACTGAGAATGTTTGTTTTTGGAAAAATTCTTGCACATTTTGAATTAGATACCAGCAAAATGTTTAAAAACAATGTACCACTATGTTGCATCACCTTTTCTTTTAACGATACTCTGTAAGCATTTGGGATCTGAGAAGGCCAAACTACAGTTTTGAAAGTGAAATGTTTTCCCATTCTTGCTTAATATAGGATTGCAGCTGTCCTACACTTTGGGGACTCCTTTGTCATATTTTTCGTTTCATAATGCACAAAATGTTTTCAATGGGTGACCGGTCTGAACTCTTACTACGGAGCCATGCTACTGTAATATGTGCAGATTGTGGTTTGGCATTGACTTGCTGAAATAAGCAAGGTCTTCCCTGAAAAAGATGTAGTCTGGGTGGCAGCATATGTTTGCTCCAAAACCGGTATATATTGTTTAGCATTAATGGTGCCTTCGCAGATGTGCGTGTCACCCATGCCATGTGCACTAATGCACCCACAAACCATAATGGATGCTGGCTTTTGAACTGTGCGTTGATAACAAGCCGGATGGTCGCTCTCCTCTTTAGCCTGAAGGACGCGTCAGCCATGATTCCCAAGAAGAATTTAAATTTTTGATTCATCAGCCCACAGGACGGTTTTCCACTTCGCCTCAGTCCATCTTAAATGAGCTCTGGCCCAGAGAAGGCAGCAGCGTTTCTGGATCTTGTTTATGTCTGACAACTTCTTTGCATGGTAGAGTTTTAACTTGCGTTTGTGGATGCAGCGACATACTGTGTTCACAGACAGTGGTTTTCGGAAGTGTTCCTGAGCCCATGCAGTGATGTCCACTACAGAATTGTCTTTTTTTAATGCAGTGCTGCCTGAGGGCCCGAAGATCAGTTATCCAATATTGGTTTTCGGCCTTTTCTGTTGCGTACAGAGATTTCTCTGGATTCTCTAAATCTTTTAATGATATTATGTACCGTAGATGATGAGATCCCAAAACTCTTTTCAATTTTACACTGAGAAACATTATTCTTAAATTGTTGCACTATTTGCCCGCACAGTCTTTCACAGCGTGGTGAACCCCTCCCCATCTTTACTTCTGAAAGGCTCATCCTCTCTGGGATGCTCTTTTTATACCCAATAATGTTACTGACCTGTTGCCAATTAATCTTATGAGTTGTGAGATGTTCCACCCGTTTTATTTTTATTATTTGTTTTTTTTTTTTTGCCCGTCCCAGCTTTTTTGAAATGTGTTGCTGGCACCAAATTCAAAGCGGGCATATATTTTTCAAGAAAGAATAACATTTATCAGTTTCATCATTTGATATGTTTTCTACTGAATATAGGTTTTAAATGATTTGCACCCCCATTCCACATGCGCATAGTTATAAATAAAAATCTATTAAATCAAAGCCTGCAAAGACAAATGTAACTATTTTTAAACCTCTATAGATGTCCAGTGTGTGTTGGTGTGCTCTGTGCTCAGATGCTTGCTGATTACAGTAAGTGGTATGGGGGAAGGCTGTCGCTAAGAGCCGGGAGAGGTGACCTTAAAGAGGGAGGAGATGGGTAAGGGCTTGTCCTGTTTTCAGTCTGGCCCCCAGAGAATAGAAATAGGAAGAGAACAGGTGTGAGCATGACAGTATGCCAGTGTGGTTCAGAATCCCCTTTATTCACCCAGTTCAGTTTCATATTCTTTCAATGTTACCTGATTGGCTGCTGTTGGTGTTTGACAACAAGCCGGGACAGTATGTACAATAGGGACATATTACATAATTTACTTGAGACTACAATCTTGAACTGGGCTACGGTCTACATTTATGTACAGTATTTTTTTGTGCTGTATCGTGCAACTGGGTTGGAGGAGTAAGTGCAATTGTGGCTGGTCTCAGCTATGTGCAATTATAGTGTATTCAAGTCCAACTGAACTCGATTGGACCTGTCCTTGGTTAATTAAATGTCTGAGGTAATGACAAATGTGTAAGCTTGTTATCAGAAAGTGGAACTTCCAGCATTTTAACATGAACTCTTACTGAAATATGTTCAAATACACTCCAAGGATGACCATTTTCCCTTCTCATATCCAAATTGCAATAGCTGCCCATTTGGAAACCTGAATTATGTATTTGTTTCTTCCCAGATGGTGTTCAGCTGTGGCATTTTGCAGGTTATCTCCTGTGAGCCTGGTAACAGTGGAATGGACTGGAATACTGTCCTCTGACAGCTGGGCTGGAACAGAATGCAACCACCACCTAACCTTAACTGGTTTTCTACTCTTTCTGGAACCGGTCTGCTTTCTTCACCGCTTCGTGTACTTGGCTGCGCAGTTTAGGTTGTAGACCACGGCTGTCCTAATGTCCTGTTACCTCTCTGTCCTTCTCGTGGTACTGAACTGGAAGTGCAGGCTGCTTGATGGGCAAATGACTGAACCGAATACAGGAAATTGGGTCAAACCATGGTCCCCAATAGATTGATTGAGTGTTTTCATGTCATGATAGCATGCTCAAAGTGCTATCAATTTGTAGTTATTTATTAACAAAAAGGTTTGTCCCTTTTAAAAAAAAAAACTGTAAATATTCATAATGCGATCTGAGATATTTAATTTTTGTAAAGCTTTGTATGTGATTATATTTGGTGTATTTATTTTTGGGGGGTATCTTGTGGCTTTTGTTTTGACTTTGCAATTGACCCAGAGGTGTATTTGTGTGTGTCTAAGTTATTAAGAACCTCAATGCTGAAGACTCCACTCTGTAAAGGCGCTGGTGGCTGTAAAGGAGTGCTGAACAGACTGCAGAATGGTCTAGTATTCCAATGGTCTAGTATCAGCATTTTTTTACACAACCAGTTACATTACCATACAGCTAGCTACCTGTTAATCTCTATTCATAAAGGACCATGCTTTCCTATAAGTCTAATTTGACAGGTTTATTCTCGAGATGAAAATAATACCTGAGTAAGCGGATTCATTCTGATTTACAGAGATTAGGCAAGACCTACAATTCAACTGATTACTTGCACTTAAGTTTGTCAGCCCATTTAATAATTATATGAAGGATTGTTGAGGACATTGTAGCTGTACTGTATTGTACAATATTCTTGTGAATGTACTGCCTCTAGAGAGGAGGGATGATGCTGAAAGCACTTTGGAGTGGCACTGACCATATAGACATGTTAAATACTGGCTGCAGTATTATCGCCCCCCACATAGTGGTGTTGGTACTCTCAGTACAGATCTTTAATTTTTTTTTTATCTGGTTAATTTCAATGGGGCCATGGCTGTATCGATCTTACTGAGACTCCCGTCAGAAGTGATTGGTCTTTTTCTTTCCCTGTAGTCTGCTCTCGGCTTTCCTCTTCGGGTTTGACTGAGACTATACGCTTTTGGTTTCTTTATTTTCTTGAATTACCACAGTAATATGGCAACACTACCATTCTTCATAATCAATTTCACATTTTGTTTAAACAGTGGCGTACCTTTGTTTGTCTTTGTGTGAAATGCCAGTCCCAGTTAAATTCACTTCACATAAACAGACTTCATTTAGAGAACCTCAGTGTTTTTCTGTTGAATTCTAACAATTCTGGACTGTAGAGCTACAGTTGGTCTCCAGTTTCGAACAGTCTACCACATGTAGGGGTTTTCCATTTTGCCCTGTTTAGCCTTTCTGCTCTGTCAGCATTCTTCAATCTGTCTGAAGTTCTCTCTACAGAACTCTTCTAAAGCCTTATCAGTACTACTAGAGCTCTTTATTTTCTTAATATTCAGCAGCTTTGGTGCAGTGACAAATCAGTGGGTGTCCAGTACATTGCCTTCTGTTGGACATCCACACAACTAACCAGGGCAGCTTGCATGCTGGTTTGGCTGCAGATCTAGGCCTAGATGTAAACGGGGGTACAGGGTTCTCTTAGATTTGCGTTGTCTGGTGGTTATCGTCTCTGTGTACTTCTCCATAGCAACAGTAGGGGCAGTGTTGTTCTATATGAGACCCGTTAAGCCCTTATGTCAGGTCTTACAGTGAATGTTACCACAGGCCACTCCCTGAGAGGGTTCTAAACACCACAGGGCATACACGCATGGATCTACTCCAATACCCACACTAGGAGTACAGGTGGACTAAAGGGCCAATGAGCTGGGCTTAATTTCTGTGGTATGCTAGTATGGCTACTGGAACATAGCTATATTAAAACCAACCTACCAACACATCTCTCTGTTTTGTGCCATACTTAGTTTTAGTTTTTTTTTATGTAGATGTATTTGCTGCAATGAAAGTGACTTTTAATTAGCTAAGTGATAATTTGCTAAATGAGCTGCTGTTATTGTCACTATTACTTTCTCTAATCAAACTAATGCATTTTACCAAATATGACTTTTGGACTATTATTTACATGGTTAAGAAATGTTTGTTTGTATTGTTTCTATGTCAATATCTCAGGGCTGAGTCAATCATCCAGTGATTCTATTAGTTTTTTTGTTTTTGGCATATGATGTTATTTATCACAGACGGACTGGAGAAATTCAAAAAGTAGTATAACTTTTTTATAATACAGTCTACTGGTTGATCTTGTCATTGTCACTTTGCTGGTGTAACCTGCCACCACATTCCCATGCCACATCTATATTAGTTAGTTGTCAATGTGTTTTATTTGTTTCTGGGGGCGGGGTAAATGTTTGACATGGACAGCAAACGCTAATGTCACTACTCTGTCTCTTTATTTTAAGGCATCTTTACAGATGCTCTTTTGTACTACGTTGCTTCCTCCTGGGTGACAGGTAAACCTAACTGTCGAATAAATGTTGTTGAACCCCTTCATGCTTAAGTGTTGTGTTTTTAATAGTAATGTAATAGAGTATAAATGGAAAGTCCCCTGACTCTGGTGGTGAGATGGTGTAGCCTGGTACCTGGCAGCAGTGGCAAACAGTGTGGTGATAGGATGTAATAGCTCGTACGGTAAGGAGAGCCTGTTCATATATCCAGCAGAGTCCTGGCGTATTTTGGAATCCAGGGAACAAACTCAAACCAGCGTGCATCCCAACAAGAGTTTTCATTTTATTGTAGACTAAATCAGAGCTTACAGGGAAGACAGTTGTATCGCAAAGACAAAATGGGACATGAGTTCTAGCGCTATGTGTATCTACTCACTAACACTCCACAAAACCATGATGGTGCATTAAAACAAGTCACTAAACAAATGGACAATGAATTCCAATCTAAAACTTGCAACACATTGAATTTGCAGAAACCTCTGTGTCCATCCCCTCTACTGGCTACACTGCAGTGGTTTCCAACCCATGTTCCAGAAACTGATGATTGATTGAATCAAATGTGTAATTGTTGGGCTAGAACAAAGCCTGCACAACCAGGGGCCCCGGGACCAGGGTTGGTGACTACTAACCTAGAAAAAGCACTAATTCTACAGCCGTCTGTAATGGTACTAGAAGTTGATTTATCAACTCAAGGTCAAGGGTTGTCACTAGGTGTAGTAATCTCACTACTCCCAGACACTGAGCTACCTTTTTTCCCACCTATCTGGGTAAGGCGAGAATTTGGATGGGGACTTCTACCCGTGGCGTGTACTGAATTCAATGATACTCACCTATCTACAAACCTTACTGTGTAATTGTTGGGAAGATGTTCAACTTCGAAGACAGAAAGTAACTTAACTGTTGTACAACATTCATACACAAGCGTGAAGAACAGAATACTACAGCTTGTGACAGCAAAACAGAAAATAGATTTTTTTTTTCACAATTGTTTTCCAGCACATACAGATTCATGCAAATATGTCTGGAAAGCGAAACACGTTTTCGTATATATATTTTTTTCTATCTTATTTCTGCCTTCATAAAGACTCAATCATTGCACTTTCTTGTGATGTTTTGCTCGGCAATGAAGTGAGAAATCCTCCTTTGCAACTTCAAGATTTGGTAATTTAGATGCTACACACTTAATCCAAAATGCATTATTTTGAGAACTATCCAACTACTCCAGAAGTCTCCATTGGATTCCCATGCACAGCAGCCTAGCTCTAGATCCTAGTTTTCTATTGGTGAGATGGAAACAACATCGACAGCACACAAACACAACACACTGAATAAAAACTAACCATTATTGTATTGTCTGGTTTGTAGCCCTAAGATGTCTCGAGGTCATAACAACAATATTCACTCGAGGACATAATCCCAGAAATTGTGCTACAGCGGAAATTCCACATCACAACATTCTTGACATAACTTTTAGTGAAGCCATTTCAGATCTTCCATATAGATATGTTTTAGTTACTAATCATGCAATTTTTTTTCAAATGTATTTGTGTACATCTTCACCGTATTTTTCTGCTTGAATTTAAAATGCTAAATAATCATAACTCCAAACAATAATTGATTCATTAGCGAAAGAAAAAACAAAATAAATTGACTAAATTGTGTATTAATATATTGTTCAGTAATGTGTGTTAAGCAGTCAGGGATAGTGTCAGACATCGTTAGAGCTATAGGTCTCCAGACAGAATGCTCTGAGACGTCTTGGCTTGCTGCCCACAGCAGAATAAACGTAACAGTAAAATAGATCAAGTGAATGCCTTACTCCATCTGGTGGCTTATTCAATGTGTATTGGTAGAACATCACTGGACTAAATCAAAATAACACACTAGAGAAAAAACTGTTAATTCAACAACAACTTAAATGCAGTGATTCTTTTTAAATCTAGTCGCTGCAACAGTATTCAGTTTCTTGTTTTTTAATGTGTTGCTGAAGACCCAAGTAGATTTGGCACAAGAGCGTCAGGAAATCTTTACTGAAATTAGTCAAACAGAAAAGAGCTAAAGGTAATTTACAAAATCAATAGAAAAAATAGAATCTGATTATTTAGGATTTAAATAAATAAATAAAATCCAAAGGCAAATAAAAATCCACCTAATCATATATATTTTCTATAAACAAGGAAGATAGTGATACACATGCTTAACACACACATATACTGTACACACACGCACACACACACACTTTGTACTCAAGTTCACATTGCAATGCAATGTTAATTTTGATGATATTATTTCAGTGAGGAACATTTTACATGGTATTTCCACAGCTTCAAAAATACAAATCAATAGAACATCTCTCTATCTCTTGGCATTAACACAAATGGTTCCTCCAAGACACATCTGTATTTTTTTTTTGCACAATTCAGTTTCAGTCTTTTTGGGGGAAATATATTGCTTTAAGAAATACATTTTGGTCATCATCTGAATACCAGCATTTGAACCTCTTTTCATGTCAACTCTTTGTATCGGTCTGTGTTTGTTGGTTGACTGACCGTTCAGTTAGTACATTGAGTCTATGCGTCTATCTTTGAGTCTCTATAAAGATTCGTCGTATCTGTAGAAGGACTAACCTCTGAAAAATGTTACCCAAAGACGCTGACCGGAATCATCAGGATGTCTTGAGTTGATCCCTTTTCATATGTTAAAATCTTCACCCACTGAATGCCACTGCTTTGGAGTCCGCTCAGAAGGTTATTTTAGTAAGGATAACAAAGTATATTAATAGTATAGTACAGTATATGTTTGTCTCTGTGTATGCATGTTTGAGAATGTGTGAGCTTTTGTATGTGTGGATGGGTTTGTATTTATGTACAGTATGTGTGTGTATGTGTACAGTTCAACGACAGCATGTGTCCATGCGCATGTGTACTGGAGCCAGTAACTCAGTCCTTCCCAGGTCTCACACACCCCTCTCAGACACAGATCTCTATGGGCGTAGCCACCAAAATACGTCCAGGTGGCTGGTTGCTGTTGCTGTCTCTGGGCATGCGTTCATAGCTGTTAGTAGAGGACACAGAGCTGCTGGTGGAAACAGACACAAAATGGTGTCCTCCACCGGACTCCATCATCCCCGCCTTCGTCCCCCCCGGCCCTCTCTCCACAGCCACTGCTGACAGGGGCGAGAGGGTCTGCTGTTTCATCCTCTCCACCAGCATCTCTTCATCCTCCTCTCCAGACGATGACGACGTGCTGCTCCCTTCCCCCTCCACCCTAACCCCTCCTCCTCCTCCCCTCTCTCTCTCTCCGCCCCCCGCGTTCCCATTGCTGTCTCCATCCAGCATCCAGCTGTGGCTGAAGTAGCCAAACACCTCCTTGACAGAGCAGCGTCTGTCCTGCTCCACAGACAGAAGCCGGCGGAACATCCGGAGGGCCTGCTCGGTGAAGCGGCGCCACTGCGAGGGCACCGTGCCCGTGCGGCGTCTCTGCCAGCGGGTGAACTCCTGGTAGAAGGAGTCAGAGGGCAGGGCCTTTTCCCAGGGGAAGTTACCAGTCAGCATGCAGAAGAGGAGGACTCCAAAGGCCCACACATCTGTGCTGTAGTCCACACAGAAGCCCTCGTGGCGGGACGCGTCACACAGCTCTGGAGCCGTATAGGGGATGGTCCCACTCACCTGGGAGGAGAGAGGGAAATAACATTTGTCCTATGTTGGCTCTGGTCCATTCTTTTCCCATAATAGCTGATTCTGATTTGACCACTCACCCGCTTGACCGGTGAGCCGGCACGCCGTGTCATACCAAAGTCGGACAGTTTAACCTTGCGGCACTCTCGATCGAAGATGAGGATGTTCTCTGGCTTGATGTCTCGATGCACCAGCTTTTTACAGTGGAGGTAGTCCAGGGCGATTGCAACCTGGTGCACACAGCGCTTAGCAACCGTTTCTGGGAGACCAACCTGGATGGATAAGGCAGGACGTTAGGGAATAAGATAAGCCTCAAAGATGTCGGTCATGGCAGCCGCTATAAATGTGATAAAGCATTATTCACTTGAACCAAGAAATGTGACATACGTAAGCTGTTATACTCTAATGTTCTACTGCTGGCCCTTCTGCGCCTCTTGGAACATCTTCTTAAAGGTATTGCTGAATGTTTGTACTTGATTGGTCCAATGGTTTAAACCACTGCCTCTGGTGCACATGTACTTCTGTAGCATGTTTTCCACTTAGGCCCACTTCAGCAGAAACACTCCCCTATATCTTTCACCACTTTTCGGACCAATAGAGCATAAAAATGGCAAAAAATTTATCCTAAAAAGTTCCTCAAACTACCTATATGTAAATATATTGTATACTGTAACAGAAAGACTTAGGTTACTGTAAAACATTGCATCCCTGTATCTCTGTATGCGTGTCTGTATACCTGTGGAGGGATGATGTCGAAGACATCCCTGTATCTCTGTATGCGTGTTTGTATACCTGTGGAGGGATGATGTCGAAGACATCCCTGTATCTCTGTATGCGTGTCTGTATACCTGTGGAGGGATGATGTCGAAGACATCCCTGTATCTCTGTATGCGTGTCTGTAT
>JACXGI010016701.1:0-15443 GCA_016801175.1 Esox masquinongy
CAGTTGTAGAGTCTGTTGATCTTCAGGATGTCAGTGGAGGACAGTCCCACTCTCTGGCCGATGGGCACGTTGGGGTTGGGGATGGGGGTGATGGTATCCTCTCCATTGATGGAGAAGGCTGTGTTATCATAGTGCATGACAGAGCCGTAGTCATAGGGAGTGTTCAGGTTGTTGGTTTCTGTTTTATCAAAGTTGAAGGAGTTGTCAGGGTCGATATTACTCCAGTTGATTACGACGTAATCGTCACGGTCGCTCCTGGTTTGCTCGTGCTGGAAGCCCAGAGCGTGGAGACTTTCGTGCTGAACGATGCCAAAAGCAACACATCCGCCACTTTGCAGAGAGACAACCTGTTGGTTTCCTTGTCTTCCAAGAGAAGACCAGCACCCATCTCTAGGCTCATAGCTGAGGTAGTCAGCCTGATTCTGACGAGGCACGAAGCGAATGCAGGTCTTGGAGTTGATGTCCTTGACAGCAGTCTCAATAGTCTGCCTCTCATTGGAGGAGAATTCACTGCTCACGATGTAGGGAACTTCAACCTTTCCGTTAGCACCTTTGCTCCAGAAACACCCTGAACTGCAAAAAAAAACACAATTCAGGTGGTAAACTGTAGACAAAAAATGTTCACAAACAAATTCACATATAAACATAATATTAACTTGAATATATTAAGACCTTTTTATCATATTCACTGCAATTAACAATAACAAACACCAACATTGATATACTTCATTCAACTTGATCATAATATGTTCCTGGAACAATTCATGAAAACTAGCCACAAGGCACATGAAAAAAACATGAACTGCTATGATTATATTTACCTGTAGCAAATCATAGCATTTCTGGTTGTAGGTGTTACAATGTCCCCCTCCAGAAGAAACTTGCTGGATCCGTTGTTAATGGTGAGAATTGTCTTAGTGATGCTGATCTCTGGTCCATCTACTTGCTTCATCACAGGGCTGGCCTGAGAGACGCCCACCAGCAGCAGTAGGAGGGAGAGAGGGAATTTGTTCCATCTTCAGAGGAGAGGAGAGACTAGATGGGTTCTTGGTCCTGGAGATGCTTTGGAGAGACTAGATGGGTTCTTGGTCCTGGAGATGCTTTGGAGAGACTAGATGGGTTCTTGGTCCTGGAGATGCTTTGGAGAGGCTCTGTGGTACTGATGCTCCATGTGTGATTGTGTCTGGTCAGTCCTGGGCTTTTATACAGTCCTCTACAGGTGTGTCTCCAGGGGGATTAAGGGTTGGGGTCCATGTTGTTTGTCCTGAATAAACCTCTGAAGGGAGGACTCCACCACCAAGCCCACAGATTCAACACAGTTTTAATCCATACAGGTCCATTTACATCTGGTCATGGCTTCTCAACAAACACACCAGACAAACATACACCAGGTGTAATCGGAAGACATCAAGTCACAAGAGAAAAGCCTGAAGAAGACAAGATGTACAAAGTCAAATCTGACATACAAAATCATGTACTTTGAAGTTTAGTTGAGTTTTTAAACATAGCATTGTTGTGGTTGTGTTTTTTTCCGAATCATTGTAATTGTATGAGCTAGTTAATCTAAAATGAAGAAAAAATATTCAAAGGACATTTTGTAAAATATAAATATTTTTCCCAAATCATATGTTGGCTTGGAAGGAATCTCATATATTTCGTCATGTAAGAGTGATGTGATTGCGTGTATGTGTTTGTCTGTGTGTATCTGTGTGTGTGTATTGTTCTTATTTTGTTCTTGGTCATTTTCTCATTCATAAAAAAGGGGAGGTGCCAATGAGGAGAAAGAGGTGACATGCGTCTTCAAGACGACTCCAGGGCGAAGAAACAGATAAGATCCCTGACCCCTTCCACCCCAATCACCTTCCGTTGAAAAACAGTTCTAATCAGTTAGTTTTCTGCAAAGATCTTTGCTGGAAAGAAGACCATACAAATAATAAACAGAAAAAGTTAACTATAGTCAACCGAGGTGGTGGCAGTGGAACTCTTTTAAGTAATCTCTAAAAAGGTGAGTTTTCAGATGTTTTTTGAAAATAGATAGAGACTATGCTATCCTAGCCTCAGGACAGACCGGCCATCGGGAGGTTCGGGACTTTTCCCGGTGGACTGGGCCGACCCAACTTATGTGGGCCGCCCTGCAGCCACTCATTATGTGCAAATTGTCCCAGAATGATCGGAATTTTGTGGGCCGCTCGTCCTGACTTCAAATTCCCTCTCCCTGTTTCTATCTCTCTGGCTCACAAAGGTTTACGCGACAGCTACATGGATTGACCCAATATTTCAATATTGAAGGGGGAGGAGGAGTGACCCCTGCATAATTGAATTTGTCCAACATTTTTGCAGAACGGGATTGGTGAATATCTTAAGCAAAGTTTTTTTTTTGTATTTACTGCTTTTCTTAACATACACTTGTTGTTAAAATGGAGAGGAAGCGGAAAGGTGGTGCGGAGAATGCAAGAGAAAAACGACAACGATCTCTTGAAGCAGATACTGCCAAGTGCAGCACCATAACGGAGATGTTTCGACGGCCTGTTAAGAATGCTGCTGACAGTGCTTCTCCGTCACACAGGCAGACTCAGCCCAAAGGAGATGTTCCTGTCATACCAAAGTCAAGTTGTCCTACAACAATGGCGGGAAAACGGCACACATGATATCGCGCTTAACTCGCTAGCCACCTAATATTTTTTAGTGGTGTTCGTTATGATGCTATTCTAAAATCTAGTAATATTTTTTTCGTCCTGTTGGTAAGTGTTGAATGTGTGCTAGCTAGCTAACCAAAATATGCTGTTGTGTAAGTTTTTTACTGATAATTGGGATTTCTGTAAATGTAATAAATTATTAATATTCTTAAATATATACAATATTTTTTCTGTCAAAATAAGTTAAAATTAGATTATAGTATAGTCAACCCAAAAAAATGCAGATACAGAGCCTGAGAAAAGCGGATGAAGGAGAGGATGCAGGAAGGGTATGATATAAAGAGAAAAACACCAGATGAAAGAGTAGAGATGCAGACAGTTGAAATAAATGCAGTAGGGTCCACCAGTAGATGATCAGCTTACTTCACAAGCCCATTATCAGAAATGGAGGCAATTACAGTGATACATAGCAAAAATATTGTGTCGCATTAACTTGCAATGAGGACACGTTCAACCATTTCCCTCATGCCAGCAGATTATTTTTATACAAATATACTTGTGAAGTCAAATGATGTAATTGTTAAAGTGTTGTTAATTTATTTAACAATTATAGTAATTAACAATACTTTAACAATTACATCTTTTGACACAAATATATTTTTATTATAACAATCCCCCCCGCCCCGGGCCGTTCCACTTCAGATTCCCGGGCGATATTTTACCACAGACCTGCCTCGAAGGGAAGCTGGTTCTACAGTTGAGGTGCCAGGACAGAGAAGAGTTTTGACTGCGTGGATTGGGAACAAGGGCTGGGATAGACAAGAGCCCAGAGGTAGGTGAACGAAGAGGGATGTAGTGTTTGATCATTGCCTGAAGGTTGGGAGGAAAAGCTCCTCTTGTTCCTCTGTAAGCAAAAACCATAGCCCTTATGTGGAGTATGAATATGAGGGGTTACTTGGGAGAACTTGAGAAGGGTAAACACCAGGCAGGCCTTTGCATTCTGAAAGAGTTGAAGAGATTTGGTTGCACACACCAGAAGCCGCACCAAGAGTGAGTTGCAATAATCCAGAGGTGAGATCACAAGTGCCTGGACAAGTACCTGTGCTGCTTCCTGAGTGAGGTAAGTTTGTACTTTACAAATGTTGCAGAGCAGGGACCTGAAAAGGCAAGTCACTGCCTTTACGTCAACAGAAAACAAGTCTTCAAGGGTGTCGTCAAGGGTCATGCCAAGGCTCTTTGCGCTCTGGGAAGAGGACACTGATCAGTTGTCAACCATGAAGGACGTGTCCTGGAGCGGACAGTCCTTCCCATGACAGAAAAGTAGCTCAGTCTTGTCAAGGTTAAGCTTGAGGTGGTGGGCTGACATTTAAGCGGAGATGTCGGCCAGGCACACAGAGATGCATATTGTCACTTGGGTGTCGGAAGGGGGGAAGAAGAAAAAAAGCTCAGTGTCATCTGCATAGCAGTGATAGGAAAAACCATTTGAGGATGTGACAGAGTCCAGAGATTTGGTGTATTGAGAGAAGAGGAGAGGGCCAAGAACTGAGCCTTGGGGAACACCAGTAGTATGAGGCTGCATGGCAGACACAAATTGTCACCTGTTAGGAGCGATCTACCAGGTAGGAAGCAATCCAGAGGCTGAATTGGCCAAATCAAAGAGAGTGGATATATCAAGGAGGATGTGAACAGAGGAGAGAGATTTAGTATACTATGGTTGCTGTACTTTGTGCTAGGTGAATTTGTCAAGTTCAACATCACAACATCCCTTTTCCTGTGTACATCTACTGGTTCTGTAATTTCCAGAATGTTGTTCTTTCATATGCAACAATGACATCTACATACACTTTACTGATGCTTTTTTTAAGGAAGGCAACAAAATAGGGTCTCGTTCGGGATTATGCTGTGGAGTTGAAAGTCAGTTTAGTCACTTACACTGAAATCCTAACATGGCCAAATATTTGATCATTTTTTAACACTTACTTAACACTTACAATGTAGTAAAAGACTGGTGAAATAAATTACATGTTGCTTAGAAATGTACACAAGCTTAAAAGTAAAGACAAACCAAAAAGACAAGAAACAGACTTGTGTGATGCTTGATTAATTAAAAAAGGCAAATCTGATCATTATTGCAAAGACTATCAACATCAATTCGATATCTGTACAGTATATTGATTCTGCTTTGTTGGAGCAAAACCTCCCAGTGAAGGAATCTGTTTAAAGGGTGCTCTGTAAAATATGAAACTAGCAAATTTGGAGCTACAGAAACAAGAGTTTGATTGCAAGGAAAAAGAAGGAAATGTAAAGGGCTTAACTGGAACAACAGATGTTGGAGTAACATAAAGTTGAAAGACAATGGGAACTTGCTGCAGGATATGCAGCCAAAACAAGAAGAATGCTTTTGTTAACATTGAATATTGAAAATAAATTATTAGCGAAAAAGCCTGTAATTTCAACATGTATAGGTTGACAATGTTGGCCCACTTGATGAAAATACTAAAGAGATCTGAAGGATTTCGACAAATGGTAAAATAAGTTGGCTCTAGACCATCTTATATGTATGAAAATATCTTCTCATCTGTTTCCAACGGCCCCCACCACCAGACTGAATTTCAAGGGCCAAAGGAGGCTCAAGGGAATTAATTAATATCAAATTTTTGAGGTATTGTCTTTAAATAAACACACAGTGATGTAATTAACATACATTTATGATTTTAAAATAAAGTTACCAAGATGTTGCGCTGTAAATGAAGTGGCAATGCACAGGTTGGTGAATTGATTCATTTTGTGGTTAATACAGTACTTGTGTTTGTCTTTCCCCCCCGACAACCCCCCCCCAAGACAATTTCAGCAACATTCTGGCTTAAATATTTTTTTATACATATAATTTCATGGAAAACAATTTAAAGGTGCCTAATTGTAACACAGAAATTAATTTATGATGAGATTTTAGAAAATGCATTGGTTTGTAAAATGAAAGCATTTTGCAACAATGCCACTTCCAAAGCTGTTCCCCTCTATCTTAAAAAACAAATACTTCCTGGGGTGTGGGTGTGTGTAACATTGAGCACGCTTGTGTGTTTGTTTCATGTGTGTGTTGAGTAACCCTGGCCTGGTGTAAATGAACCCTTTATGGATAAAAACTGTGTTGAAACTGTGGGCTTGGTGTTGGAGTCCTCCCTTCAGAGGTTTATTTAGGACTGTATAAAAGCCCAGGACTGACCAGAAAAAATAGCCTAATTCTAAAATGGTTTAAATAGATCTTTTCCTCATTAGTCCACGCTCAATACCCCATATTAACAAAGAACAAAATGGTTTAGCGCATTTAGTATGCATATTCAGATCCCTTCACACAGTACTTTGTTGAAGAACATTTGACAGTGATTATGGCCTTTGGGTACAACGTTAAACTATGGGAACACCTGTGTTTGGGGAGTTAATCCCATTCTTCTCTTCAGATCCTCTCAAGCACTGTCAGGTTGGACGGGGAACATTGCTGCATAGCCATTTTCAGGTCATTATGTCTTTCAGATCATTATGTTGCTCCACTCATTTATTTTGGCTTTTCTTTTTATTTTTATCCATCTATATATTGCACTTGTCAGTTGTGGCATTACTTAACCAGCCAATCACGGACAGTGTACCGAAAAAGCAGACTTGCGATTAACAAATATTGCTACCAGTCATAGACAGTAACACACAATTTTTTGGTAGGGCAACCAAGTCTGTCAGGATGGAGCAGGTGACTTGAGAAGGCACAGACAAGTTCCACACAACGCTGTCTGTACTTTCACCACGTTTAGACCCTCTGCAGCTTCTTAACCTGCCAAACAAGTATGTGTGCAAAAATGGTGACCAACCACCTCCCTTTAATTGGAAGCAGATAATATGTTTAAGGGTGAGATTTGTTAACAGCTAAGCTGTGATTGGATAAGTGAGGGGGTTACTTTATAGATACACAAATGAACCCTGTAACGGATGAATTGGGTGAATTGATGAGGCACAGTGAATTATATAACACATGGGGCTCTTCTACAGTAGCTCCTTGTGTCTGACTCATACAGAGCAGGGATTTTACGATCACTATAAAACGATCAAACATGAATGTAGAACACGAACCGGCAGTCTAATGCCTCTTTACAGCCCTGAGGTTTCACAGCTAAGAGGTCCTGCTGTGAACGTTCTCTAGATAGACCGGTCAGACAGTCCAACACTGGTTTAAAGTAGTGTACCCCTTCTAACAATGTTGTTGTGGTGGCTAACAATCTGACGGTTGTGGTGGCGGGGGTTTAGTCGTGATCAGGGTTGCCAGATTTCATTGACAGTATACTGAAAATCTACAGCCTAAATCCTGCAAACTCAAGAAAAAACAACTGTAAGCATAAATCAACCCACCCAGGCCCATTTCTATCTGCACACTGTCACTAAAATAACCAGTTGAGTAGGAAACCTCCCCAATTGGCAACACTGCCCTTGATAAGCGTGGCCCTGCTTTCACTGGAATATTCTCATACGATTTTGAAAACGAGTGGAAATAATCTTGCAAGTGTAAATTATCTCTAAGCAGGGTGGAGAACATTGCACCTTCTGAATGAAACCACATTAGTTAAACTCTAAAAGTATGACACTTGTCATGTGATGGCATAGTGAGTGAACTGGCAGCCATTATCAAGTGTACCGATAGGGCAAAAAAAGGAAGTAAAAGCAGGACATTTACAAGTAGATATAAAGTAATTTTCAATTATTTATGCGTGTACCCATCCATCTGTGCTGTGAGTTTGTTGAATAAATTCAACTGACATTACAAAAAACAGACATTCCTTTGCATGAGCCGCAAAATTTAACACATTTGAATGAACATTCTAAATTACCATGGAAATTATTGCATCACATTATCAAGAAGCCATTTTGTGTGTGTGTGTGTGTGTGTGTTTTCAGTTTGTGAATTTTCCAGTCAAAAAGCCAAGGTGAGAGGTTTCAAGCCTGTTCTATTCATTTGAATTTCTATGGTAGTGAGTCCTGAAACACTGTTATACCTGTTTAAAGCCTAAAAAAGAGGTGTGTTTTTACTTCCCACAGGAAATCATTACAGTAATGTTGCATCTAATATTATTCAATTCATTTCAATGCCTCGTTAGGGAATGTGCACTATGTGCAAATGTATGCAGTGCAGCTTATTACCATGCATTATCCTGTTGTCATCATTATTTTTCAAAGTGCTAATCATACACCATTATAATTTTAAACCTTGGCTTTGTAGTTTCCCTTTTATCATCCGCGGTTCTGATTTAAATTATTAAGACACTTATTACGATTGATCTGAAGACCGTGTGCCTATTCTGAATGTGTTGTAATATTGGAGTGAACATAGAAACCACACTGAGTTTCAGCAGGCGATTAGTTTTGGCACCGAGAGCCAAATCAGCTGTGATGAGAGACCACTGCCAGCAGTGTATCAACAATATATCAAATCCGGGGCAGTAAACTATTGGTCAGGGTAGCAAAGTCTTTTGAACATTCAATACATTTAAATGTCTTACATTCAATACATTTAAACGTCTTCAAAGTCTTGTGAACATTCAATACATTTAAACGTCTTCAAAGTCTTGTGAGTGTTCAATACATTTAAACGTCTTCAAAGTCTTGTGAACATTCAATACATTTAAACGTCTTCAAAGTCTTGTGAACATTCAATACATTTAAACGTCTTCAAAGTCTTGTGAGTGTTCAATACATTTAAACGTCTTCAAACTCTTGTGAGTGTTCAATACATTTAAACATCTTCAAAGTCTTGTGAACATTAAATACATTATAAACATCTTCAAAGTTTTTGAATGTTCAATACATTTAAAAATGTTTCCAAGAAATCCTGGATGGAAATATAAATTAATAGAAAACATGTGGTCACTCCATCCAAAAGGCCAAGCGTTGCCAAGAACAGAATGTTTTTAAAAAAGTCAACTCACCTCGTCTGAAGCTGACCTCAACATTTCTCAGACACATCACCACCAATCCCAATCCCTATCTAAATAAGGTTTAGGTGTGCATAGGTTATTTAGGGAAGGTGGATGTACTGCTCACTATGTTTTAAAAGGCTGGCATCAGATTCTTATTTTGTCTTTTAAACCAATGATTGGTTTTTCTTACAATGTGGGTCATCTCGGCTGGAAGGAGATGGATGAATGGATCATCATGTGAGCGGATAGCACCTTTAATTACAGTGTTCCTCCTCACCCTTCCCCTGGTGTTTCTCCTCCAGGGCAGCCAGGGCCCTCCGTCTCCTGCTCTTGGAGGAGCCAGCGCAGCTCGTCAAGCTCATGTCTGATTTGTCTCCTATATCTAGGAGGCTGGTGAGGGGAGGTCCAGAGGAGGCTGGTGAGGGGAGCGCGGCTCATTATTATGGCTGGGATGGAGCCGATGGAATCCCATCAGACACATGCGAACCATGTGTTCGAGGTGCTGGATACTCTTCCATTGATTTCATTCCGGTCATTACTAGGAGCCTGTCCCGATGCTACCGGACAATTTTGGCTGTGGCTCTAGACTGTTTGGCTCTATTTAAAGGAGCACTCCTGGCACATGATAATAGAAATGAAATTGCCAATCTGCGTAAAAGTAAAAAAAAAAAAAAAACGACCTCACTCTTTCTCAGACACATCGCCACCATTCACAATCCAAATCAAAACGAGGTTCAAGTGTGCAGCGGTTCATTTGGGGAGAGGGATTCGCCGCTCTCTCTGATTCAATAGGCGATTATTTGTTTTGCACAGCGGGACATTTAGCTGGAAGGAGGTTCTGATGGACAATCGCGTAACTGGAGTGCACCTCCTGTCTGGTACCCTCTTCTGGCCCCTGGGTGTCATGTTGCTTTTTCTCTCAGTATGGTCTCGCGTGTGTTCTGTAGGGTCGGACTGCGGGCTGGGAGGGTCCGGGACAACCTCAATCCGCAGATGGGGTGATATCCGGTCCCCCCTGACCTCCAGGTCCCAGTCATGCTTTGCCTGCAGGAGCGATGGCAGCAGGAGGGAAGGACAGGACCCCTCTGCCCAGATCCTCCTGGAGGAGCAAAAGACCGGCTGGGAATGATCACATACTTCCTGGTGGCTTTCTCTCTGCTGGAGTGAAGGAAGGAAGTGGGGAAGCATATAAGAGGTCTGAGGGAGGAGGGATGAGGGAGGTACAGGAAGTCCTATGAAACCAGACAAGAACACTTTTTCAATAAATACATTTATGTATTTTGCTGAATTTTCAGTTTTTTCTGGGATGCTGATAAGATGTTTTTAGTCCGAAGTGAGAATTAATATAATATTGCCAAAAAAAGGTTGGTTGAAATTTCTCCTGCTTTGCATATCATTACCCATAATCCAACTCTCAATGGCTGCTGTGGATTCTGTTTACCAGCACGAGGACAAGAAGGCGAAAAAATATTTCATTGTTCTCAATCCAGTACTGGGATAATGGGAATATTTGGAGTACGGTGACAGAGACTACAGTATTTCTGGATCGAGGTTTACAACTTTGAGGTGTTGTTCCCGCTTTAAACAGTGGCATATATGGGTTCAGAAATTGATTGAAGTTGTGAGTGTTGAGTGTGTGATTAATGGAAGTTCATTAGCGTCAACTGGCCTACTGTGCAATACAGGCTTTGAAATTGTTAGATGACTATGGGAGCAGCAAGACATCATTTTTTTATAAAAAGAAATAATTATAACGTGAACTAAAATGTCATCTTACAAGTCACAACTGCATCCTGAAGTTGATTCTGTCCTCTGAGTTTCGTCAGAACCACTTGACCGATGGTCTCGGTGGCTCAGTGAGGCACAAGATGAGCAGGATGTCTGGAGATCTCAGACAACTTGATTAGGTTTAAGTACTGCGGTGAATCTTACCCATAACCTGTCGGAGGGCAAGGTGAAGTCATTCCCAGATTTCTCACACCTGCAGAAAACCCTCTCAGATCTTGACAAGCACATACTAGTGTTTAGGGCTTGGCGTTCAGTTAGTAACTGGGCCATAACCTTGGTACACTTAAGGAACGGACGAAGTACGACACAACGAGGGCCCCTGCAAATAAGACTGAGCTATCAAAATAGCTGTTCTTTTTTACTTTACTTAATTTAATACTCTCGTTACCCTCAGTACAAAAGCTCCTCGTTTGACTGTCTACCCAGTTATTTTTGCGTGGACGTATTTTTGCTTCAGTTGGGTCAATCTATCTCTTGGGGTTAAAAAAGAGATAGTACAGAAAGTGAGATTCTAAACCAAAATATAGTTGCCACCCTATCAATTCTCAGGGAAATTGAGGTACCGGTCTTAACTGGGAGAACACAGAGGACTTAACTAGGAGAACACAGTCTAGCAGGATTAAAGCATTGAAGGCATCCGCCACTTTAACTTTGTCAACTGACTGACTTTCAGCTTCATGTGATGATCCTTCCTGAAGACCCAGTCAGTGTCATGTCAAAGTTGGAGGTCCCACCCAATTCACAACATTGAAATTGTGGAAAATTGTGGAAGCCCACAACAGCGCTGGTCTTGCGCTGAAAGACTTCACAATGATGAATGTATGGGGATGCTTTCTTTATTCTCTATGAACAGAATAATGGCCGGTAATGAATAACTTAAGGTTGACAGGAAAAGGGGATATTTGTCATTTTGCGCACAAGGTCCAACAGAGATTTTGGATTTTACATTTGGCCAACTCCTCTTCAGGTTATTCCTACATACTACAGACTAAAAAAAATCTAATCTCAAACTACAGACTAAAAAAATGAAGAGCTCCCCCAATGATAGTTCGGTGCCAACTTTTTTAGGCTATAATTGTAATGTATGGTGTCTTTAGAAGAGGGTCATTAAGCTGTATTGAACAGAGGGAACTCATAATGATGGCATTTAAGAGGTATCATGAGTTATGGACATCCACAGGATTGAAGCAGCTTATTAGGGCTCTGATTAAAATGGATGGAGACAGCAGAGGTGCAGTTTCACACCACAGAGCAGAGGTTACAGTGGACACTATGAAGCATGGCCTCCATTTTGGCTCTAATTTTGAAGGGGAACCTTTCTGATCAATACCGTGTTATAGACCATATACATTTTATGGATTGAAAACTGGCATGATTTTTTTATATTTATTTTTACTCCAAAAAACTAAGGTCATCATGAATTCAGCTTAAAAAAGTACTTCCACCCAAAAAATAAGAAAAAGTGGTTTTATCCCACAATAACCACAGCAAAACGGTTAAAAAAATACAATCTCTTTCTGGGCTTAGTTGTGGCAAATTTGCAGCGTACATATGTTATTTTTAGAATTATTATATCATCTGCTCTGACCACTATCAGCCTGCTGTTGAATCTAGTGATGTACAATACTCTTTAAGCAATTTGCCAATTATCCACCTCTCTCTCTTTCTCCCTCGTCTCCCTCTCGCTCAGTCTCTGTCTGTCCCTCTCTGACTTTCTGCTATCGCTCAGCCATTGACTCTCTATCACATTCTCCCTCTCTTTCACTCTCTATCTGAAGTATTTCCTTGTTCTGTCCTGTCTTTAAAAATGTTAAATTCAACGAGGAAGACCAGGAAGAGGAACGATGCGCCGATGCCCTCCTCATCAGGTGTCAGTGTCATCCATCACTCTGAAACACTGGTCTGTGATGCTGTCCAGCTAACTGTCAGCTGCATCCTTCTTAGGGCTCCTGTGTTACAGCTGTCATCACTCATCTTTACTCTGAATTAAAGTTGCTACGCTCATCCTGTCCTTGACTTCCTGTTCTTAATGTAGGTCTCTCTATGTAAGAGGCCAGGGACACAGCAGTGTAGGGAGAATCTTAAAAAGAACTGAAAAAAGATCGGTAGAGAAATCTAAATTCTCGAATTCTAAAATCAGCAGCATATACTGAACATTTCAGTTATTATTTGAAAGGGTAGGGATTCAGAAGTTTTCTTAAAATTGTCAGGGACCATTAAAAATAACTAGAAATATAAATCAATATAAAAAAGAAAGGAAATAATCCGGAGACACGCAGCGTTTTATTAAAGCAAGAAGGAAAAACAAGAGGATGAGGCAAGGGAGTAACCAAAACAAGAAAACAAACCGCAGTGATCTGGAGGTGGTGTTGTCCCTGTGACGGCCTCTCCCCTCTCCTTCCCCATGCTGCTTTACTCCCTCCTGGGCTCTCCTCTCTCCTTCCCCATGCTGCCTTACTCCCTCCTGGGCTCTCCTCTCTCCTTCCCCATGCTGCTTTACTCCCTCCTGGGCTCTCCTCTCTCCTTCCCCATGCTGCTTTACTCCCTCCTGGGCTCTCCTCTCTCCTTCCCCATGCTGCCTTACTCCCTCCTGGGCTCTCCTCTCTCCTTATAGAGTTGGTATAATGGAGTCGTCTGGTTTATAACTACTTCTGCAATTGTATAAGGGATTATGATTGAGTTTAGCAGTCAGTTTCTGTTGTGGTCTAGAACTGTTATGGTCTAGATCAAGGTTTTCCAACCCTATTCCATCCTGTAGTGACTAACCTGATTTATCTTTTAATTAACCCAGGTAATCATTAGAACCAGGTGAGCTAAATTAGGGTTGGAGAGAAAACCTACAAGACGGAAGCTCGGACAGCTCTGGTCTAGATCTTATCATGTCTAGTTGAGTTGATTTGTGAGGTTTATATCATTGATGTAGTAGTAAATGAAAAATAGAGGCAGCAGGAAGTTTAACAATTAGAGCATCTGACAAGTAACCAAAATGTTGCTAGAAATAATCCCTGGGCGAGGTGGACAATCTGTCATTCTGTCCCTGAGCAAGGCATTTAACCCTAATCGCTCCCTCGTTAATGTAAATGAGAATCTTTTGTGAATGAATTGCCTGGTGTATAAGGGTTAAGAAAAATTAAGAAAAATAAATGGTTAAACTATTATCGGATGTCAGGGTAAGAAAAAAAAATGCTTCCTATACTTCCTAAGCATTTT
This sequence comes from Esox masquinongy, assembly GCA_016801175.1. Classification (NCBI taxonomy): domain Eukaryota; kingdom Metazoa; phylum Chordata; class Actinopteri; order Esociformes; family Esocidae; genus Esox; species Esox masquinongy. Next base: position 13,592 of record JACXGI010016701.1, read on the forward strand.
GCTCTTAATGTATTTTATCACAATTGTGGGAGATCTGTTGGTCAAGAAAAGAGTGAATGAATTGTGTTTGCTTTAGTTTATCCTCAGCTATACCACAAAGTGAAAGAACTGTGTTTGCTTTAGTTTATCCTCAGCTATACCACAAAGTGAACCGCAAAGTGAAAGAACTGTGTTTGCTTTAGTTTATCCGCAGCTATACCACAAAGTGAACCACAAAGTGAATGAACTGTGTTTGCTTTAGTTTATCCTCAGCTATACCACAAAGTGAACCACAAAGTGAATGAATTGTGTTTGCTTTAGTTTATCCTCAGCTATACCACAAAGTGAACCACAAAGTGAATGAATTGTGTTTGCTTTAGTTTATCCTCAGCTATACTACAAAGTGAACCACAAAGTGAATGAACCGTGTTTGCTTTAGTTTATCCTCAGCTATACCACAAAGTGAATGAACCGTGTTTGCTTTAGTTTATCCTCAGCTATACCACAAAGTGAATGAACCGTGTTTGCTTTAGTTTATCCTCAGCTATACCACAAAGTGAATGAACCGTATTTGCTTTAGTTTATCCTCAGCTATACCACAAAGTGAATGAACCGTATTTGCTTTAGTTTATCCTCAGCTATACCACAAAGTGAATAAACCGTGTTTGCTTTAGTTTATCCTCAGCTATACCACAAAGTGAATGAACCGTATTTGCTTTAGTTTATCCTCAGCTATACCACAAAGTGAATGAACCGTGTTTGCTTTAGTTTATCCTCAGCTATACCACAAAGTGAACCACAAAGTGAACCACAAAGTGAGAAGTACATTTTTGTGTTTTCTTACTGTAATGTTTTCTGTGGTCCCTAGGAAGAATAGCTGTTGCTTTGCCAAAGGATAATGAGGATAAAAAAACATATTTCTTTAAATCTGTCTGCGCTGGTATTCTAAAGTTTAGAATAAATTTGCTTAAAGTCGATTTTCTTTTGTTATTATTTACTGTTGTTTAGACAGTCGTGCTACTAACAAGAAATTCTTCTTTACACTGAGACCATGCACTTGAAAAAACGGCACATTCATACATGACAAAAGTTCAATGCATAGTCAAAATAAAATATGTAAATATAGCAGCATGAAAATGTCAATCAACATTTTAAAGGCAAAACAAACACATTGACATTAATTTAAATTGTCTATAACCACCCTTATTTCTTACAGTAAATACCTAACCTACACAGGTTAAAGGATGACGTATTTAGAGTCCTTAACTGGGAAAAGCGTATACTGTTTCGCTCAGCAAAAATGTTCTAACAACTGGTCTATAGCTTTGTTACGTTGAGGAATTAAGCTATAGGCTGCAAGAATAGAAAATAACAATTTAACATTTCCCAGAGTGAACTTTAGTTGTTGGCAAATTCATTTGACAATAAACAAACATTAGGTATAGGGAAAGTACAACATAAATAGAGCATTGTCACAGCCATCACACGCTAACTACCTCAGCTGAAGTCAAGAAACAAGAAAGATGGCAGGTGTTTTAAATTAGTTTTAAATTTAGCAATCCAACCGTACCATCCGGTCAACTTGAACAACACGGAGCATGTGTTGCTTCCCAAATGGCTACCTCATCCCTAGCTAGTGCCCTACTTCTGACCAGGACCCATAGGAAATAGGGTGAAATTTAGATTGCATTTACTACATCTGCCTCAAAAACACCAGAGGGGAAGCTATGATCCAACAGCATTTAACATCCCGTGGCACTTAGACTATAATAGGCATCTCTTTTATTTCAATTTAGCTAATTAAAATGATGAAATTTAAAGCAATAGGCATAGCCTCTGTCAGATCTTAGAGGTTCCCCGGGTTTTAGGAGAG
>JACXGI010016702.1:0-15508 GCA_016801175.1 Esox masquinongy
CCTCACAATACCATACAGGTTAATATGTCTATGCTAATCAGTCCTCACAGTACCATACAGGTTAATATGTCTATGCTAATCAGTCCTCACAATACCATACAGGTTAATATGTCTATGCTAATCAGTCCTCACAATACCATACAGGTTAATATGTCTATGCTAATCAGTCCTCACAGTACCATACAGGTTAATATGTCTAACTAAACTAAACATTTCAAATGTACAATTTAGTCATTAAGAATAAATACACTTCCACAGCGACTTATATATATATTTAAGATAAGTGCACTTTTTCTTTCTCCATCTCTCTCTCTCCATCTCCCTCCTCCTCTTTCAGTCTCGCTCCCTGCTCTCTTTCTATCCTCTTCTATCTATCTCTATCTCCCTGCTCTCTCCTCTCCCTCACTCTTTCTTTCTTTTTTTCTTTCCTTTTCCCCTATATTTCCCTGTCTTCTCTCTCTCCACCTATTGCTCCCTCTTTCTCTCTATATATATTTATGCCAATCTTTCTCTCGCCCTATCTGTCTCTACAGACTCAGCTAACAGCAGACACGGTTTGTGTTCAGTAGATACAAATGATTTGAGCTGAAACCACATTGAATCATAATTCACTGGTATTCAGGTCAAGCACACACATCATAATCGCACACGAAACACGCACACACAATTTCACACACTGTAGCTCAAACACACTATCATCCTCATCATCATCACATACACACACACACACACACACACACACACACACGCATGCATACACACACTCAAACTGTAGCAAGTTCCCCTTGCGAGGACTTTCACTCTGCTGAAGATACAAAAACAACGACCAAATTTTTGTGAAATAAACAAATATTATTTTAAACCCAATTGCTGCATAGTACATTTTCACGGGCGTCTTCATGGTTTTCTCAGTCCTGATGTAACGTTCATAAGAAGCAGCCTAGTGGTCGAGCGACGGCTGGGTTTCAGTCTGCTAGCTAGAGAACAGAAACCAAACGTTCGCTTCACAAGGCGCTCAGACAGAAACCACAGCGTGTCAGATAACCACAGATAGAGAGACAGAGAGCTGGCTGCACAGTGCAGCCGTAGCACCCCTGGCTCATCCTCTCCGCTCACCAGCGCCAACAACAGTCACCATTCAACTTGGACCCGAACAGGGGCAGACACTAATACTAACATCCCGGTTGTTCATTCAGTGGGAGCAGAAATTCAGAACCTTAGATCTGATGTTCTGTTAGAGGGGCAGACGCTCGAGCAGTAGAACATTTCAGGTGCTGGTACCTGCCCACGTCAAACATCGCTATTGATTTTACTAATTGGTACTGCAATCTGGTGTAAATCTACTGTCATTACTAACTGGTACTGAAGTCAACTGCAAAGTCAAAAACTAACTGGTATTTGTAGTCTGATTCTGTAGTCTGATACTGCATTTCGTTGCACTGTACTTGTACTGTTCAGTGACAACAGAGTTGAATCTAATCTAATCTAAAGATGATATTACTGTTACTGTAGTCAACTGGAAGTCTGCTGATTACTAACTAGTGGACTGATCTCTTACCTCTTTGACTTATTCATTGTGACGTGTCTCTCTCGGCTCCTGTGAAGGTTCTCCTCGTCTCTGCGCCTCCTCCTCAGCAGGTTCTCAGTGTCAGCTGTCTCTGCTCCTCTCTGGCAGGACCTCAGGGTCATTCTCCTCCTACTCCTCCATGGGAGATCCTAGTCCATCCCTTCTCCGAAGTGTCTGAACCTCCGCAGGGGAATCCGACCAACAACCGCCACGGCAAGAAGAACAGTCACCCCCAAAATCACCACTGGAAAAAAAACAAGTTGTGTCACTCGAAAGTGCTGTCTCTCTCTCTCCCTCTCTCTCTCTCTCTCTCTCTCTGTCACTTTCGTTGTGACAGTCCCTTAACCACATTAAAGAAGTTTCTATTTGATCCTTCCAACAGTTGCACCTCAAGATGTGAAGGGGCTGTAGAAGATCGAATGATGTAAGGAGTTCTGTATCTGTCCACACAGAGCCCCGCTGCAGTCCTGCTAGCATAAACAAGTCTCTATCTCAGATGGAGGAACTGGCTCTGCAAGATAGGGGAACTCTCATCAGCTCAGTGTGTGTGTGTGTGTGTGTGTGTGTGTGTGTGTGTGTGTGTGTGTGTGGTGTGTATACATGTATATTTGCGTGTGATGTGTGAAGGGGAGGAGGGGGGCAGAGAGAAAGAGGGAGAGAGAGAGATGGAGAGAGCTTACAAAAGAGAAAGCAGTGAACCGAGCAGAAGAACCAATAGAGGCTTCAGCAGAAGAGAGAAAGACAGAGGGACAGACAGACAGACTCCTGACTGTAAACAGTTAAAGGGATATCAATTATTTACAATGCCAGAGCACTAGTTTAGGACAGAAATGTTAATTATTTGTATACATGTACACGTTATTTTACAGTTTGTGCATTCAGTTTGCATGGGCAATCATTGGTTTAAACAATAACAAAACTAATCCCCGCCTCTGTTTTGGTAAAACTCTGAGGGATGGGCCTCATTGATCTACACAGCTATGGGTGCGATGAGCGAGCAATCACAACATCAAAATAATCGTTTTTAGCATGTTTTGAGGTTATACAGTGTTTGTTTACATTGACACTCTTCACGAGCACTGAAGTATAACAATCTGATGATCTGAGTTCTGACGGAGTCGGATGGTTCAAGCTCAGAAGGATTACCTTATATTCCTCAACAATCAATGGGGTGTATGTAGATCAGTTAAAAGTCCCAAAATGTATGTTGCAACTAAGAATTCTAGCAATAAAAGAAAGTAAATAAAAGTCATATTATATATGTTGTAAGTCAGTCTATAATGTAACTCAGTCTATATGATTATTCAGTCCACATAGTAATTCAGACTACATTGTAAGACAGCTTATATTGTAAATCACTATAATGTAATTCATTCTATATAGTAATTCCTTTTATATTGTATTATTCAGTCAATATTGTAGTTCAGTCTATATTTTAATTCAGTCTACATTGTTATTCGGTCTATATTGTACAGTCAGTCTGTATAGAAATTCAGTCTGTATAGTGACTCAGTCTATAAACTGTAGTAATTCAGTCTGTATGGTAATTCAGCCTATACAGGGATTCAGTCTGTATTGTAATTCTGTCTATATAGTAATTCAATCTGTACAGTAATTCAGGGTATATAGTATTTCATTCTAGATAGTAATTACAGTAATTCAATATGATATGTGTAATAAGTTCACCATTCACTGCTCCTACAAGTGACTCACCTGACTGTGGCTCATTCTGACTCTCAGGCAGGCAGCAGTCAAGTCATTCTGTTACTGATTCACTGAACATTAGATTGGGCATAAAGAGTCTCAGCGCGGTCAGGTCATCTGTGACCTCTGGATTGGCCACCACAGAGAAACAGTCCGACAACATCCAGTCCGGGGCAGTCCTGTGGGCAAAAACAGCTCAGCGATGAGAGAGGTTGAGAGGGAACCACAACTGTGCAAGCAAAAGACAAGCTACGGACAGGCTACAGACAGGCTACGGACAGGCAACAGACAGGCTACGGACAGGCAACAGACAGGCTACGGGCAGGCAACAGACAGGCTACGGACAGGCAACAGACAGGCAACAGACTGGCTACGGAAACGCAACAGACAGGCAACAGAGAGGCTACGGGCAGACGTCGGACCGGCTACACACAGGCAGCAGACAGGCTACAGACAGGGTACAGACAGGCAAATAACATGTGGTAAGAAAGTGCTGTGCAGAGTAACATCTCGGACCGGCAACTCAACAGTTCTTGTCATCGATGGGCTTTTGCAGCAGACAACCAAAACATATCCACTCCTATCAGCTAAGAACCAGAAGAAGAGGCGCTAGTGGTCAAACAATCCCAAAAAAAATCACGTTTCTATTGTGTAGATATGAGTGGAATAACATTCCCTGGTTAAGTGAATACTGGTTGAGTTTACTGGAGAGACCGGCACAGTCCACAGCCCTCCAACCAATCCAGCCTCACGCCTTTGTGTTAACATACTGTAGACCGACATCCCTGTGAAATATTTCTAACACCTTGCAGAAACCACATGATGAACAATTCAGGGTGTTCTGGAGGCAGACAGTTTGGCATTAGATGTACCTAATAAACCTTTCAATAACTCTATATTATAATTAAGTCTATATAGTAATCCAGGCTGGATAACAATTCATTCAAGGTACAAATTCCATCTGTTGTAATTGAGTCTATATAACAATTCATTCTAAACAGAAATTCAGTCTAGACATTTTGTCTATAAATTTAGTCTGGTAAATTGATTGATATAGTAATTCAGTCTATATATTTTCATTCTGCATTGCAATTCATTTTACGTAGTCATTCATTTTATATAGTTAGTCAATGTAATTCAGTCTTTATACTAATTCAGTTTACATAGAATGTCAAATTGTTATTCAGTCTATATTGTAATTCACTTTACATTGTAATTCACTGAATATAGAAATTAAGTATATTTAGTAATTAATTCTATGTTGCAATTCAATCTACATGATCATTCTATCTAAATTGTAATGCATCTATATAGTAATTTAGCATATACAGTTTGTGAGTCAATGTTGTAATCCATTCTAATTAGTAATTCGGTTAACATAGTATTTCAGCCTATATTATGATTTAGTCTAGGCTGCACAGTCATTTAAAAAAAATGGTAATTCATTATATATACTTGTTTATTCTTTATAGTATTTCAGTCTATGTTGTAATTCAATCTATATGCTAATTCGCTGTATATAGTAGGCCTAATTGTGTCTATAGTATAACTCAGTCTACATAGTAATTGAGGCTACATTGTAATTCATTATTAGAGGATGATCAAATGTCCACATTTAATGCATTTGTGATTTAGAGAGGTCTCCACTGAGTGAAACAGTTGCTCCCCTCTTCTCATCTACACCCCAGTGTCATCCCTCTCTTTTTAGTTCTTCAATGTATTTCCCTCTTTCACTCAGGGTCCCCCCAACCTCTCAGTCTATCACCCCCGTTTCTTCCCTCTCTCGTCTGCCCGAGACCGCGGCGACACAGGGGGGGTAGTGTTTACGGGACTGGTTGTCTGTGTGCAGCTGGGGGCGGCCAGTCAAAGATGTCCTTGTTCCCGACAGGACGGGAGACACTGTTCGGACTGAAGGGGTGGAGGAGGATGGAGGTGTCTGTTGGGCGAACCTGTGTGGTGTGTGTGTGTGCTAGCTCCTGCGTTTCTTGGTGCATAAGTATTTGAATGCTAACGCCCACTCCGTCACACACACACGCGCGCGCGCGCGCACGAACTGGAGGTCTCAGTTAAAATGCAACGGCAGTCGTGACACAGTGTGATATCCGGTTTGAAATGTCCTCTCTTCAATTGGGCAATCTACTTGACAGTAATCGGTTGCAACACGGCACGTTTTATTGCATAAAAAGGAAAAGTGTTTTGAACCTATCGTTGACTGCGGGATCCGCACTACAAACTATAGCATTTATTTTACATAATTGCTCACGTTTACGTTCCTACGGTAATGTCTAGTCAGTGGTATTAAAGGCAACTTGTGGAAAATGATGCACGATAAGCGGTTGCGATATCTGATTAAGTTGCGTTCATTACTTAACTCCATAGTCAAACGTTCCGATAGAATTACTACCATTGACCATTGAGAAAGTCGTGGTATTTGGGCTGTAAATCAATCAGATAATCATATTCATAAATGTTATATCTGCTACATGTTCTCATAGCCGAGGAGGTCGTCATGGTGGGAAAGTTGTCTTTACAGCCAGAGCTTTCACGAAGGATTTTCAATGCCAAATCGTCCGTCAGTCAGCGTCATCTGGTGTTTAAGCCGTGCTACTACGCACATAACATTTCTACCAGGGTGACGGGACAAACTTCCGAACTCAAACTCCCAGCATTCATCAGGGGTTTCGTCTAGCGTCTCGTTTCAGGGGCATGCGCAGTAAAGTTCCTTGGCTACCTTGTCATTATATTTCCCAAACCCCAGTGACACCTCCTCTACCCTTCTCGGCTCCGGACACAGATGGGAGAAAAGAGAGATGGAGAGATGAGAGACGAGCACGACAGGAGGAACGATGAGATAGATGGAGCTGACAGAGGTGAGGCGGTGTGTTGTTACACACTGTTCAGAATACTGGAGGGGGTCTGCCTGTGTGTGTGTTTACGGTTCATACAGTTTGTCTGTGTGTGTGTGTGTTTCACCACTGGGTTAGGCCTTACTCTCGGTGGCTGTGACTGTGCTACATCGTGTCCCGGTTTACCTGGTGGACCTCCACTTGCTATACATCTATCTTTGTTGTTGCCTTTCAAAATGTGTGTATTCTGTTCGGCACAGGATAGGAGGCTGAGCTGGCAGGGGGTTGGGAGTATCTATACACACATACACACACACACACACACACACACACACACATGCACACATACAACTTCAAACATATTTGGACAGTGACACATCCTTTGAATGGACAGTGACACATCCTTTGAATGAACAGTGACACATCCTTTGAATGGACAGTGACACATCCTTTGAAATGTTACAGTGACACATCCTTTGAATGGACGGTGACACATCCTTTGAAATGTTACAGTGACACATCCTTTGAATGGACGGTGACACATCCTTTGAAATGTTAAAGTGACACATCCTTTGAATGGACGGTGACACATCCTTTGAAATATTAAAGTGACACATCCTTTGAATGGACGGTGACACATCCTTTGAATGGACAGTGACACATCCTTTGAATGGATGGTGACACATCCTTTGAATGGGGAGTGACACATCCTTTGAATGGACAGTGACACATCCTTTGAATGGGGAGTGACACATCCTTTGAATGGACAGTGACACATCCTTTGAATGGACAGTGACACATCCTTTGAATGGGGAGTGACACATCCTTTGAATGGACAGTGACACATCCTTTGAATGGGGAGTGACACAACCTTTGAAATGTTACAGTGACTATGGGCTTAAAGTGCAGACTTTCAGCTTCAATTTCAGGATATTTTCATCCTTATCACATGAGACATTTGAATTACTGCAGGTTTTGTACATAGTCCCGACACTTTATGGTGCCAAACCTATTTGGGCCGGTTCACAGTATGTACAATAATGTAGGACCAATGCTGGTTCCCATATCCTTTGAAGTATTTGACCCGTGGACCTCCGTCCCGCCCAGTGGCGTCAGGAGACGGTGGAGAAACAGCACCCCTGCACTGAGAATGGAACATCTATGTGAGGTGATTATGTGCCGCACATTTCAGTGGCACAGTTGAACCATTAGGGGTGAAAAGATTACTAGATATATAATTTGCTTTTCTTTCAAAAACAAGGAGATTTCTAAGTGACCTCAAACTTTTGAACAGTAATATGTAATTATATATCATTTATATTTTATATGAATATATTATATAATATACAGTATATATATACTACTGATCAAACGTTTGGGGTCACTTAGAAGGTTACTTGTTTTCAAAAGAGAAGAAAAGTCATTTTCCATTGATATAACATCAAATTGATCAGAAATACATTGTTGATGTTGTAAATGACTTTTGTAGCTGGAAACGATTGATTTAATGGAATATCTAAATGGGCGTACAGAGACCCAGTATCAGCAACCATCACTCCTGTGTTCCAATGGCACGTTGTGTTTGCTAATCCAAGTTTTCATTTTAATTGATCATTACAAAACCCTTTTGCAATGATGCTAGCACAGATGAAAACTTTTGTGCTGATAAAAGAAGCAATGAAACTGGCCTTCTTTAGACTAGTTAAATGTCTAGAGCTTCAGCATTTGTGGGTTCAATAGCTCAAAATGGCCAGAAACAAAGAACTTTCTTCAGAAGCTTGTTATTCTATTCTTGTTCTGAGAAATGAAGGCTATTCCATGCGGGAAATTTCCAAGAAACTGAAGATCTCATACAACAATGTGTACTACTCCTTTCACAGAACAGTGCAAACTGGCTCTAACCAGAATAGAAAGAGTAGTGGGAGGCCCCGGTGCACAACTGAGCAAGAGAACAAATACATTAATGTCTAGTTTGAGAAACAGACGACTCACAGGTCCTCAAATGGCAGCTTCATTAAATAGTACCCGCAAAACACCAGTCTCAACGTCAACAGAGATGAGGCGACTCTGGTATGCTGGCCTTCTAGGCAGAGTTGCAAAGAAAAAGCCATATCTCAGACGGGCCAATATAAAGAAAAGATTTAGATGGGCCAAAGAACACAGACACCGGACAGAGGTAGATTGGATAGTGTTATGGACAGACAAATCTAACTTTGAAGAGGTGTTCGGATCACAAAGAAGAACATTTGTGAGACACAAACCAAATGAAACGGTGCTGGAGGAGTGCAAGTCACCATCGTTAAGAGTGCTTCAGGAAGCTTGAGGTGAAATCTTTTCAGATTACCTCAACAAATTAACAACTAAAATGCCAAAGGTCGGCAATGCTACTGTATAATTGCATCAAATGGAGGAGTCTCTGATGAAAGCAAAGTTTGAAGGACCCAATTATTATTTAAATTAAAAATTATTATTTCTTTGTCAATGACTATATTTCCCATTCAAACTCAGTTCATGTATGCTGTCATTGTGTATGGTGACTGCCGCTAGTTGAGCTTTGTGTTTTTTACGATGTGAAATACGCACACGTCCAGAATATTGCTTCTGTATGCCACACTGGCGCAGTGTTTTTCACTTGTCCTTCATCCACACTAGTCATTGAGAATCTGTTTGTTTTCATCTGGTTTCTTAATTTCGGTTGGCCTAGGTAACAATGAGCAATTGGAGCTACAATGCCTGCCGTGTGGTGTCTTTTGGCTTGGTCACCTTGTATTTTTTAGTAAATTCGGTGTTGTTATATAGCTAGTGCTCTACAGCGCTAAGGCCGACCTCTGAACTCCGTCTTTCACTCATCAGTCCAGAGCACATTTTTCCAGTCTCATGTTCTCCGCCGATGTTGTTTAGAAAACTTCTTTTTTGCATTTACAGTGTATTATGTTTTTGAGATTATACGCTTCATTCTACCTTGTGTTGTCACTTATTTTAAAAGGTCACCCATGATCTAAATGAAGTTAACTTTGTTGTTGATGATACCTTGGGGTTCATAGACATGTCTTCGGTGTCTTTTGGTCATGTTGGGTCTGGAATGTTCTTCATTTGTAGATTATCTGTTATTGTCTGAGTAGAATGGCTAATTTCGAATTGTTTGGAAAGGCTTCTGTAACCACTCCCAGAGTCAAGAGGATCAACAATCTTTCTTCTGAGGGCCTCTTTTGATCTTTGCATGACATCTCCATGTGCGATGAGGAGAGGTCTCTAGAGTAGCTCAGTATGTGAGTCTGCAAAATGTAACCAGTCGGTCAGCAGTCAGTCAGCAGTCAGTCTGTGGTCAGTAACCAGGTCACTATTCAGTCTTTAACCAGTGGTGTATCTGAGGTTTAGGATGGTTCCTGAATTTAGAAATGTAAGATTTGATTTTCCTTTTGAAAAACGTAAATTAATAAAATCCACATTATAATTCAAGTTTCCGGTTTCTAGGTATTTACCTGCTGTAGCAAACTGGGTCAAATTAAGATCCTACATCTGGCTTGGTTTAATATAGTCATGTTGTGTTGGTGGAAGCAGGGATAGATAGACAATAGATATATTTTTTGTCATGGAGCAGCCAGTGTCTACAGGATGTGTGTGTCTGTGTGGGTGTCTGTGTTTTTTTGGGGGCGTATATGCCCTCCAATATGTGCATTCATACACCTGTGTGCATTCACACCTCTGTGTGTTTTTTGTGTGTGAAAGACAGAGTGTGTATTTATGTAAGATTGAGTGAGTGTGTGTGTGTGTGTAGTGTGTGTATAAGAGTGTGTGTGTTCTCCAGAAGCCTCCTTGGTGTCCTCACACCCTTTCCTTTTATAGCCTGTGAGTCCTGGGGGGGGGGGTGGCCCAATATTGCCAGCATGGATACAAGGTAGGTGCAGTTATAATGTGTAACAAGGTGACAGCCCCTTCCCCTCTCCTCCCCACTCCTCCCCTCCCCTCTCCCCCACTCTCCTCCCCTCTCCTCCCTTCGTCTCCTTCCCCTCCTCCCCCTCCAACCCCTGAGAGCCCAGCCCAGCCGTTACTCTCTTTCCCGACACGGTGAGAGCCACAGGACTCATGCTGTTCTCCTGTACACCCACGCACACACTCTGAGAGCCAGAGAGAAAGAGAGAGAGAGAGAGAGACAGAGAGAGAGAGAGAGAGAGAGAGAGAGAGAGGTGAAGCAAGGACAGGGAGAGAGAGGATTTTTGTGTGAAGGACAAAGAAAGCGGTGGAGGGATAGACACCAGGTGAATATTGTCTTTTCTCTATTGGAGCTCCAGACACTGCTTGGAGAAGAGGAGAGATCAGGATGGCAGAAGGAGGAGAGGGAGAGGAGGAGATTCAGTTCCTCCGCACTGTGAGTTCCTGCTTTACTTTTCCTCTGGGCTTCTAGCTGGGTTAGGTTAGAGGTTGGGTTTAGGACCATTACAGTCCTGGGCTTTTGGGCTTATGGTCTAGAGGTTGGGGTCTAGGGTTTTACAGCTGTTGGGGCTTATGGGTTATGGGTTAGGGTCTGGGGCTTAAGGTCTAGGGGTTAGGGCTGTTAGGGGTTAGGATTGTTAGGGCTTAGGGTCTAAGACTTTGGGAGATGAGGACATCAAATGGATGGGGAGTCTGATCTCATTAACTGATCATCGGGAGGAAGCTGTGGTTTTACTTTGACATTCCTTCTTAGTTCATTGGCCATTGCCCCACCTTAACCTACGTCTTCACTGTAGCCTGTAGCTGAACACGGTGCGTCCCAAAGTGTTGGTGTCCTTGGGTGTAGTGGAGTTCTACCCGGGGCCCCAGTCGTCCGTGTCCAAATCAGCACGCCCCTCCGTTCGGTCTCTTGGTTCTGGTAATGTTGCTGTACTGGCAGAGATATTTCAGTCTGATAGCCCCTGTCATAGAAGATCTGCCAGCCTGCTGCCCTCCGTTCCCCTCTGAATTTAGTTGACTATTTTAGTGTCCTGACCTGCTTGTCACCGATGAGCCTGGTTCTGTTGGAGCTCTTTAACATGATCACTGAGACTAGATATTTTGCTAGTAAAGCGGGGTACACAGTAGGTTCAGGATTTTCACTGTAGGTTAGGAGTAGTTAGGGTATTTAATTAACAGGCTACTTGACAGGGTGTAAATTAGTGTATAGATTCTGTAAGTGGCACTCTCGGGTAGGCTATTTGAAGCTTTTTAAGCTAATTTTGTTTCTTCCAGAATGTTCCAGTCATTTGAGGGTATGTGGGTGATGGAGGGGTTCTGTGTGTGTGTGTGTGTGTGTGTGTGTGTGTGTATGTGTGTGTGTCTGTGTAGATAGACAGGGCCCGGTGCATCTGTTAGCATCGTTATCTATTTATACCTCAGGAAAGCAGAGCTGAGTGTGTCATTGAGAAGTGTGTGTGCATGTGTGTGTGTGTGTGTGAGAGAGAGAGAGAGAGAGAGGAGGGAGGGATGGTTGGAACTTAGGCGAGCAGGTAAGATGATAGGAAGCAGAAGCAATACGGTCCTCAGGACAGCTGTATAGTCCCCCAGGGCTCCAAAAGACATAAGCAAGCCAGTGACCTGCCAGGCCTTACACTTCTTATGCAGTTTAGGCTAACGCTACTGAAAGACTGATGGCAACAAAGACACAGAGAGACTCAATAACCGGTCTGCCCCCCTCTGCCTAAAAGTTTGGAAGTCGTGTTTGGGGGCTTTCTAAGGGACTGAAATGTTTGTTTATAACCACCTATAACCATCTCTGGCCATTTATAACCATCAGTAACCATCCATGGCCATTTATTACCATCCATGGTCAGTCATAACCATCTATGGACATTTATGACCATCTATGGCCATTTAGAACCATCTATGACCATCTGTGAGCATTTATAACCATGTAATTTGTCCCGCTTTCCTCATTTGGTCTTCAAAGTGTGACGCTCAGTTCAAAGTGTTGCTCAGACTAATATTATTGGGTAATATAACTTTCAGTCACTGTTATAAAGGCAAAAGGAGTAAAGAAACTATAAATATTGGTCCATTATAATTTCTACAGATTAAATTAGATTATCAGTAGGTCAATTCATTGACAGTTTTCCCCCAGGAAGCCCATGTGCTAGACTGAATAAGGCACGATGTACGGGCCCTGTTCTGCCGGGCCAAACCGAGGATTCAGTTGTCTAGCTCAATGGTTTTTAGCTTTGTTTCCTATCGTTAGCTTTTCCACAAAGGTACCGTGCTTGTAAAAACACACTAATAATACTATAACTGTATTTATTACCCATTCATTTAATTGTTGCAGCCATCAATTGTTCCATTCACAGTCATCCATGTTTGTTAAGTAGTTCAATTTCAGAACATACATTTCTGAACCAGGTGCCACTTTTTGCAGTCAGACATCAGATATCAGTCAAACAACTGTGGTAAATGGTGGTTGTAGCTGTCAAACATTTTCTTTAGCAGACAATCTGTGTTGTTCAGGCTGGCAGAGTCTATTACCGAGGTCAGGGTGCCTTGGCTAAAAGAGTGGCAACACTTTAGCGCTTGGTGATGGTTGATACTGTATGTGTAATGAAAGGACTATGATAGGTTACAGAGTGTTATAACTGTCTGGGTTGGAGTGTGTGGTGGAGTGTGTGGTACATTACGTGGTGGAGTCTGTGTGTGTGGTGGAGTGTTTGATTAAGTGTGTGTGTGTGTGTGTGTGTGTGTGTGTGTGTGTGTGTGTGTGGTAGAGTGTGTGATGAAGTATGTGTGGTTGAATGTATGTGTTGGATGGAGTGTGTGGTTGTGTGTGTATGTGTTGGATGCAGTGTGTGGTGGAGTGTGTGGTGGTGTGTGTGTGTGTGTGTGTGTGTTGGATGCAGTGTGTGTTGGAGTGTGTGGTTGTGTGTGTGTGTGTGTGTTGCATGCAGTGTGTGGTGGAGTGTGTGTGTGTTGGATGCAGTGTGTGGTGGAGTGTGTGGTTGTGTGTGTGTGTTGGATGCAGTGTGACGGTGGGTTTCCCCACAGCTGACAGGCCATCACTCAGCAGGGTTGACCGACCCCCATGGGGATTGATAGTGTTGGCCGACCCCCATGGGGATTGATAGGGTTGACCGACCCCCATGGGGATTGATAGGGTTGACCGACCCCCATGGGGATTGATAGGGTTGGCCGACCCCCATGGGGATTGATAGGCTCACTATATGGCTGTCTGAACCTTTCTAAAGCTATTTCATTTTTTCTTTCTGTTTTCTTCCATTCTTTTTTTCTTCTTTTGACAGCGAGAAAGAGTTAGGTAGCTTATGCTGTGAGGCCCTAAGACTATGTCATGATGTTTTTTACCCTAAGACTATGTCATGATGTTTTTCCCTAAGACTATGTCATGATGTTTTTCCCTAAGACTGTCATGATGTTTTTGAAAGTTGAGGGAAGGAAGATTGTAGGAATGTGAAAGATTGTGGCTTTTACACTATTGCATAAATCCAGTTAAATTCAACCAACACAGGCAGCGTGGAGGTCAGGAGGGAAGGTGAAGAGAAAGGGAGGTGAGGAGGTGAAGACATGGGTAGGTGAGAGGGTGTGGTTTAAGGGGAAATGAGGAGGAGAGGAGATGGGTAGGTGAGAGGGTGAGATTTAGGGAAAGATGAGGAGGAAAGGAGCTGGTGAGGTAAAAGGGGAGATGATGAGGAGTGCAGAAGGGGAGGTGAGAGGCGGATGTGTGGAGGAGAGGAAATGGGGAGGTGATGGGGGAGATGAGCAGGACAGCGGAAGGGGTAGTTAGTGGGGAGATATTGAGGAGAGCCAAAGTGGAGGTGAGATGGGGAGATGAGGAGGACATAAAAAATTAAAGGTGAGAGGGGGAGATAAGGAGGAGGTGAGAGGGGGAGATTAGGAGGAGGTGAGGAGGGGTGGGGAGAGGAAATAGGGAGGTGAGATGAGGAGGTGAGTAGGAAAGGGTGGTACTGTTCAGGTCATCTGTCTCCTGTTACAACGATGGAACCAGACAGCCTGTTCAGCAGTGAAGTGTAACACTCAGCTTAGACAGACAGAAAAGGCAGATAGAAAGAGAACTTGGATCAGTCAATATTATTTTTAAAATAGCTTGATAAGTGTCTGGACAATGTGGGGGAAACATATTCCTGTGTGTAGCCATATCTGAAGATGGGATGGTAGGACATAAGCCCCTTCTTGGGTCTTACAATGCTGTGGCTGAACACCTCATTGCGTTCCTCTATGAAACTGTATGTGATAATGTTGGGTTCCACCATTCAGAGGTGATTCAGGAATGGTTTTGGGCCAATCCGTGTCTCCTGACCCTAGACCTGCCCCATAACCTCCTTTTCATTATGGAGGTGGAAGGTCTATGACCACCATCCCCATGAGCAAGTCACCCTCCTTCAACCCATGGATAAGACATGTCATGACGTCGCTGATGACCAATGTCATGTTTGGATTTGCCATACCAGGAGATTTTTCCTGCAGTGGATGAACAATTAAGATTTTCATTGTGACTTGGACAAGATCTCATGCCAAATGCCGAAGGCAGAATTTACGCAAATTAGTGTGGTGTGCTAAACACTGACATTTCTTTTATTACTTTCTGATAGTACTACAAAAAACATTTAGCAATAAAAGTTACTTTTTTGCATCAATGATTGTGGAAGATGTCTTCATTGATCACACTTTTGATTATGGGATAGAAATTATGGAAATTATTTTCTGTCAATTTTGATGGTTAATGTACAGTTAGAGTTTTGCCTAATGTGAAAACTGGGAAATAAACTGTAACAGAGTCTCTTTAGCACTTCAAAGAGTAATTTTGAATCACATGTCTTACATTGTATGTTCTTGGACTATAACTGATTGTTGCAATGACTTAACTGAAAGATTTTCACTGTTATGTTTTCGTAACCTAACGAATGTACTCGTATTTCACCAAAAACTTAGTGGTTGAATCACTGATCTTGTGGTGAAAGATGTATACAAATCAAATTAAAGCAAAATCAGTTGTTCTGAGTGCAATATTTAATGGTTTGCAAGTATGATCAGTTTGGAGTTTTATATTAAGTGTTTTGAAACAACGCTTCATACTATTGCTAAAAGTACCAAAGCAACTAAAAAAATTTTAGCCAACGTGCACTGGGCATCTTGAAACAATGCAACCCTATTAATCAGTCAGTCATTAAATGTCTGTCTGCCTGTCTGTCTGTCTGCCTGTCTGTCTGCCTGTCTGCTTGTTTGTCTGCCTGCCACAGTAGAGTAGTTCTGTGTGTAGCTGGTTGATTGGAGCTTGAGTTCTTTTGATAGATTTACCACTAAATGATCCCACACTAGGAGGGGGTAGGGAGAGAGTAGCAAGACAGGGAGAGAGAGACAGGGAGAGGAGAGAGACAAGGAGAGACACAGAGAGCGAGATGAAGAGAGAGACACAAAG
>JACXGI010016703.1:0-15505 GCA_016801175.1 Esox masquinongy
TAATGAGAATGACATTGATAGTTGTTTAGCAGAAAGAAATGGATAACATGCATCTACAACGATCAGCCATAACATTATGACCACCTGCCTTATATTGTGTAGGTCCCCCTTCAGCCGCCAAAACAGCCCTGACACGTCGAGGCATGGACTCCACTAGACCTCTGAAGGTGTGCTGTGGTATATAGCACCAAGACATTAGCAGCAGATCCTTAAAGTCCTGTAAGTTGCGAGGTGGAGCCTCCATGGATCGGACCTGTTTGTCCAGCACATCCCACATATGCTCGATTGGATTGAGATCTGGGGAATTTGTCAACACCTTGAAGTTAATGAACTTGAACTTCCTCAAACCATTCCTGAACCATTTTTGCTTTGTGGCAGAGCACATTATCCTGCTGAAAGAGGCCAATGCCATCAGGGAATATCCGAAAGTGTGTACATGGTCTGCAACAATGCTTAGGTAGGTGGTACAAGTCAAAGTATCATCCACATGAATGGCAGGACCCAAGGTTTCCCAGCAGAACATTGCTCAAAGCATCATACAGCCTCCGCCGGCTTTCCTTCTTCCCATAGTGCATTCTGGTGCCATGTGTTCTCCAAATAAGCAACGCACACACACCCGGCCATCCACATGATGTAAAAGAAAACGTGATTCATCAGACCAGGGCACCGTCTTCCATTGCTCCGTGGTCCAGTTCTGATGCTCATGTGCCCATTGTTGGCGCTTTCGGCAGTGGACAGGGGTCAGCATGGGCACACTGACTGGTCTTCAGCTACGCAGCCCCGTACGCAATAAACTGCGATGCACTGTGTGTTCTGACACCTTTCTATCAATACCGGCATTCATTTTTCCTGAAATTTGATCTACAGTAGCTCATCTGTTGGATCGGACCACATGGGCCAGCCTTCGCTCCCCATGTGCATCAATGAGCCTTGGCCGCCCATGACCCTGTCGCTAGTTCACTGCTTTTCCTTCCTTGGACCACTTTTGATAGGTTCTGACCACAGCAGACCGGGAACACCCCACAAGGGCTGCAGTTTTGGATATGCTCTGACCCAGTCGTTTAGCCATCACAATTTGGCCCTTGTCAAAGTCACCCAGTTCCTTACACTTGCCCATTTGTCCTGCTTCTAACACATCAACTTTGAGGACAGAATGTTCACTTGCTGCCTAACATATCCCTCCCACTGACAGGTGCCATGATAACTTGATTATCACTGTTATTCACTTCACCTGTCCGTGGTCATAATGTTTGGCGGATCGGTGTATTTCACCCCCTTTTTTAATGTTTAACATCACACACATTAAAAGTTAAATCACCCTTCACCTTTCACAAACTCAAGCTATTATTATCTTTGTTGTTACAGGAACTGACCTTTTCTCACGGGAAAGGCTTTGTTGTGTTTTTTATTTTTTTATTTTTCCCCCTCAAAGATTTCAGTTTGTTTCTCAATTGAATTGTTCACGCTATAGGTCACATTAAAGGTGGAAAAAGTTCTGACATGATTTATCTCTGTCGCATTCTTTTACATCACAAGAACTTGGCATTTTAACAGGGGTGTGTAGAGTTTTTATATCCACTGTATTACGAAAGTGCAAGAACAGCTAAATGCTTTAATGGGGGCGCCCATCTTGTTTTCCCAACTTGGACTTTTGGAATGCAATCAACTTGGGTTAATTCTGGTGTGACTTCATTCCGACTTCCGAAGTAAATTGAACGCGGCATAAGATTTTTAGTGGAGAAGTCAAGCTGCCACGCACTACCTGTTTTACTCCATTTCACTCCGTCAGGAATGCCACTCCAGGTACAGTCAACAACCAGCACTGCGATGAGTCACGTGATCGGCAAGTTACAAAGACACCAGCAACAACCAATCTTTAGGACGAGTTAGTGAACATGGGTTAGGGAAAATTTACCAAAGCAAGCGACATCAATCAGTGTACGCTAAACAACAAACAATAAAACAATAGACATATTTTTGGCTTAATTAAATAGAACCCCATTATTATGGTGTACACTACCTTTTTTCAAATACAACATGCCCACTATGATGACAACAATCAAATAAGAGGCTATATTCCCTATTATTCTGTAAAAATGTTCAACTACTAATTAAAATGAAAATTAAATGATATAAAACATAATAGAATTTAACATATTTGTAGTTTGTTTGAAATCCAATTTATTGTTGAATGGCATGTACAAATCTTTTAAAATGCTTATGCTTAGTAATACGTATTTACTAGGCCGGAACCTGAAGGATACGTAAAAAGAGAAGGATGTAGAATTTACCAAATTCAATCCAAAACAACGAGTGTTGTATCCGTTACTATTCGTTGCGTTAGTAAACATTGCACTCGATAAAATGTCTTTGTGCCATTTATGTTTCAGGCTGGGTGTTTTGTAACACTTTGCGACAACTGATGTAAAAAGGGCTTTATAAATACATTTGACTGATTGATTTGTTCAAACTATAATTATGGTTTTCAACATAAATAGAAAGTAAACATATTATCACAGTATAGGCTGTAGTCTTCTTTTGTCAAGTAATAGAATCTCTTTCTGTCCAGGTGTGAATTAACAATATTTGACTCTAAATGCACAACTGTCAGTCAAAATGAAAGTAAAATAACTTGATCAGGGTAAAATGATAGAAACCAACTTAAGGTAGGGCTTGTTGTTTTCAAAATCCATCAAAATGCATGCTGAGGCCCATACAACTACACCTGTGTTTGTATAAATATTTTAAAATACCATAAAAGATTAATTCTATGAAAACTAATATGTGTTAAATACTGAAATACATGGCACTTAAAAGCTAAAGAGCAATGCTCAGTTTTTCGCTCTTCTGGACATTAGGAGACATTGCAAGTTGTTTACTCGGGTCTTTAGTTGCAAAGTTTCTGGTTCACACCTCCTCACCTCTTTCACTCCTCTGGTGAAGAATACTCCTGTACTAGTGTTACTGCTTAATATTCATAATTCCTGATATGACTGACATTATTAGTTAATTAGCAGAAAGAAACAGATATCATGCATGAATGATCCTGATCTTTGTCTAGCAGAAGTAGATGTATTCTCCCAAACATATTCAAACGATTTAAAACCCCAATCATAAACTTAAATCTTAATCACTGTGGTTAACATTTCTTTACTGACAGTTTGTGAGGTTCGGATAGATACAGTAAGTTCCTATTTCTACACAAACACACATGCACAGAAGTAAACAAAATTTAAAAAGATTCCCCAACAATATATTGTGCAATTTTCTAAGAAAGGATGTGACATACAAAAGAAGATTAAAACACTCTTTTATTGTTTTTGAAAGTAATTAAATCAGTAGTAACAGAGTATGGGTGTCAGATCACAGTCCTAAGGTCAAAATAATTTTAAGACCAATAATAACATTATGAAAAAATACTATATTTTGACTAAACAAAGTATAATACACAATGGAAACTGCATTTCAGACCATCAGTGACTACTCCACACTATAAAAGAACTTCAAATACCTCTGGCTGCACTGTTTGTTGTGCAGCAGTTTTTTTTTATACTTGAAAAATTACTGCATTAAACATGCCTTGCAGGTTTTGCCAAAAAATTTTATTTGTGAATTAACTTTGTTATACAGATTTTTTTAAATGACTTTTCTGTAGTACACCTACTGACCTGTATGTGTAATTAGTAACATATTGAAACACAGGTTGATATCACTCATTACAATTAACTTCAGTCATACGTATTCCCGAATGTACTATACCCCCCTGACCCACTGCCCATTACATAGTCCCAGAAACTATTAACATTCTCCCAGACTGTCTCAGCCTTGTCCAAGACTGCCTCAGCTGCTTTATTCATAGCCTCTCTTGGTGTCTTCACATCCTTTACTGCAGAAGCTCCAACAAATCCTCCTATAATTCCTCCCCCTAATGCTGCTACCCCTGCACCTAGTCCCAATGCTGCTCCTGCTACTTCCCCTCCTGCTACACATGCTGCTGCTGTAGCTGATGCTGCTGCTGTAGCTGATGCTGCTGCTGTAGCTGGTCCTGCAGCTCTTCCTGCTATTGTTTTCAGACATCTATAAAGACAGTTACATACTATTGCTACCGATCCTACAACCCCAAGCAAAGCTCCTAACAGTACACCTGTTCCTAATCCAGCAAATCTGATTAGTAGTTCCTTGTATACATTTTCCTTGGCCTGCCGTCTGATCTCATTCTCTGACATTTGGCCTTTAGTCTCCTTTCTAAGTCTCTCTGTCTCTCCTTGGATTAGTCTCTCTGCTATTTGGAGCATCTCGTTGGTGTAACACCCTCCTCCGTTCTCTCTCACCATCTTCTCTATGGTGTTGAGTAGCTCAGTCACTTGGTACTGGTTGTTTCTGTATGGATCCTGCTGACTCTTGTTCCAGTATTTGTTGTCAAAGACGTGACAGCGTCCTCCACATTTATCCACCAGACCCTGCAGTTTCTTATTTGTTTTCACAAAATCCTGAATAGTTGTTCCTTCAAGTAGTTGGTCACCATGAGTGAAGAGGACTATGGCATACTTGAAGACCTCTGGTGAAAATGTGCTCTCAATTTTTTGAATAATTTCTTGCTCTTGTGGTGTGTACTTTTCCACTTTAAGCAAAATGAGAAAAGCGTGTGGCCCTGGAGAACACTCTACAATACATTTAGTTATTTCAGGTTTCAGTTTTTCTTCTGCCCTCTCTGTATCAAAGAATCCAGGTGTGTCTATTAAAGAAATGTTTCTTCCGTTGATGAGTTTGGTCTTTTCGGCACACTTGTGTGTTTCAGAGTTAGCAAAATCATTTTCCTTGAAATATTTGCAGTCTTGTCCAAAGATTGTGTTTCCAGCACTGCTTTTTCCATATCCTGTTTTACCCAGAAGGACAATTCTCCTTTTGATTGACTCTAATGAAATACGCAGATATATCAATTAATTAATTTGTCAAAATTGCTGGAAGACATAATAACAAAGAAAATGTTAACTAAACAATAACTAAACAATATACTCACCCGCCATGCTTTTGTCCAGTGAGGAATTGTTTTATAAAATGAACAATATTTTACTTTTTAAACTATAATTCATAATATAGTATAACAATGAAAAGAAACGTAAGGACTTAAAACACAACACAGCACAACTGATCTGTCAGGCAGATCATGAGTCTATAAGAGGAACTCCACAGCTCACAGATGTGTCATATGACTGGGTGGAGCTGAAAACAATGTTTTCGCAAACTCATGTCAGTCATTCTGAAAGTAAAAGTTACTTAATCAGGATAAAGGCACATAACCTACAATTATCTTATAAAAACATAGTTTTATGTCCGAGCCTTATGAAAGAAAAAGACATGTTGTGTGTGTGCATGCTCAAAGATGCTAGAAAAAAGGCTAGAAAACCTGGAAAATTCACCCTGTAAATTGGTGTCGGAGCATCAGTGTCTTTGCCAAAGACCAAGCACTGACTCCAGGCACTAGTTACAGAGCCAGAGGGGGCTCTAACCAAGGGTTTCCCTTGAACACGGCCCACTCTTTGCCCCACAACTCAGCGCAGAAGCGTTTCAACTGGAGCATGCACCTGGAAATGGGGCACCATGAGCTCTCTATATAGCCCTTAAAAGAGGGCATAGCAGGGGCAAGGTGGACTTACACCGCCTGTGGGTGGGTGTGAAAACACTGCTTTCCCACAGGTGCACTGCCCTCACAGGGTGGGGCGGTAGGCAAAGAAAACCCCTAAGTGCGTTGACAGACGATTCTAGAAGAATCGGAGCGAGGATGGGCCCATAGAGGGGGGAGGACCCTACCTCCTCCACACCACAGACAGCGATTAGATCTGGCCCTCTATGCTTACAGAAAGGAGGCAAAAAAGGGGCCGTCGGGGAACTGAACAGAGAATTATACCCAATGAGCTGTCTCCTGTCTTATCCTCCAAATAAACGTTGTGGCCAGACTGCTCACTCACAGAAATTTCAAGTACGTCGCCGCAAAAGAGAGCCCGTCCTCGGCCAGCGATGGCCCATAGAGAAAAAAGCATCAACTGTGCTGTCTCACATTCATAGAAAGGAGCTCGCAGATGCCAACTTCCAGCGGCACTGTTGAATGGCCTCCTGTGCGTGGTAAAAACCCAACAGACCATTTAGTTGTCGTGGGTCTTGACGCCCAGCGCAAGAGACTCACAACAGCAAGAGATGGAAAATTCCATTTACATTCTTTTTCTTCAAAGGCAAGATCTTCAAAACACCGGAGTCGGTTGAAATAAAAGGGAGGACGACCGGTGGGTTTGCTGTCCTCATATATACGCTGCTGCACTCCAAGTGCGTACATTCAAATTCTCAGGCTGGCTGCCCCTAGTGCAGCAAGGGTTAACCACTTGGAGCTGAGCTCCCCACTGGTGTAACTATAGTGGGTGTGGCTGCACCTGGGCCCGGTGTGTGGGGTGTCCCTGCTTGGCCGCTGACAATTTATTTCTATTTTTTTTATGTTTTGTTGTTCTATGTGGCTATCTTAGTCACACGTTGGCTGTGAGGTTATTCTAACCTCGGATCGGCTTCACATGCGTATATGCTGCATCGTCATTTTTTGTCCCGAGGTGGGGGTTGCTCCATGGAATAGAACTGCCCGTGCACACAATGAAAACCAGAAACGGATGGGGAAGAGGTGTGGGGTATGCCTAAGTAATATAACAAGACACGACAACCATATTTGAATCTCTAAAACCATTCATATTCAACATGTCAATTCATATGCATTTTCATATGCAGTTAGGCAGTACTATTCAATTTGAAACACCATGTATTCCTTTATTTTCCTACTCTATATAAAACTATCACTATTATTACTTTTCATTTACAATTAGCGCTCTGAAGTATTGCTTATCAATAGCAGGCATGCACTTAAACATTGACCTGAGGTCACTTATCTTGGCCTCCGAGAGTTTTATTTAAATTTTTTATATCTTTGTCTTTGGCAAGATGATATTTGGTGAGACAAAGTCTGACCTCAAATTTACATTTGAGCCCCTGATGTCCACCTCAACAGAAGGAATCCCATGGCACGTAGTGTACTGTACACTGTATGGACATTGACCAAACACAATCTGGGACACTGCAGTAAAAGGTACTTGCTTGTATTGATAATTTTTGGGACAAGACTGAAAGTCTTGGAAGTCTGTGTCTTTCATTTGAATTACAGTATATGGGTTGGTTCTGTTTGCCCTGAGCAGGACACGTAAGAAGGACAGTGGAGAGTAGAACTCCGAGCTAGCCATTGCCTTTTCAATATTACTATGCATATTATCAACCTCTTGGACCGCTGAATGTCCAGGTGTAGAATATTTCATAGTGATCTTTTCAATGTTGGGATTTCTTGAAATTAAGTCTGCTACCGCAAAAGCCATTACAGAATTTCGGTTCTGTGTGACAGAACTATCACTCCATGTTACTATCTCTTTCACCTCAGGGTGATCTTGATTAACCCTCTCCAGTATCTTGATCAATGCACTTGCAATCTGATTTCCTCCTCTCCCTGACATTGCCTCTGTCCATACTGTGCAATATCCCTTCCTAGTTTGTGAACTGTGGGCTGTCAGAACATACAGGTTTAACTTCCTCTTATAGAAGAATGAACTAACTTCAGCTCGGGGTCATGTAATGACATTTTCTAAGTCAAAACAGACAGTTAGCTTCTGATTATCATCACAGTCTCTTTGCCGCTCTTGGTGCATGGCATTCTTTGCATTTATATGCTTCTTGTGTGTTTCCACTTTGACCTGGCTTAACAAACCCTGTTTAAAGCAGCTTTGTGAGCCTCAGATTGGTCACATCTATCAGATTTAGATACATGAAAACTGAGATTAAACTCAGTGTTAAATATATACCTATAGTATGGTAGTTTTACAGACTCGTCTTCATTCTCATTACACTGAAGTTTGTACAGGTCATACATCTTTGCCACATTAAGTGTCGGCTCAAGTTACTGTCTCTGTGTTCGAGCATGGCAGTAATGAGACTCAACTACTGGAAATGAGCTAATATTTGCTCGCAAGTGCACTTTTTGATTTTCACTTATAGAATGCTTTGTATGCTTTCCCCTTGCTTCAGGCTTTGGCAGGCCATTCTGACTTTTTTTCTTATGTACATTATATACTGGTTTTTGACTTATTGAAAGTGTACCAAGGAAAAATGGTTTGCAAACTCTTATTCTTTCTCCCTATATGTTAAGAAAGTACTTGAATGTGTGAGTGCGAGCTGAGTTGCATTGACCAAGGGTGGTTCTTTAACCTGGCATTCAGTAGTCATAGCATGGTAATCGTATTTCCTGTCCTGGTACTCTTCAAAACATTTCTCTCTCTCAGAACTACTGACCTTCCTGGAGCAGTTAAACTTGCAAGAGGTGGTACAGTTTTTAAAAGACTTAATTTGTTTCCCTGGCACGATTTGTTTTGAGATATTAATGTGTTCTTTACCCTCTTGATAAAGTTTTTTGCGTTTGACTACGTTCCATGATGATGGATCGGAAATTATTTTTCTACCCTTTCGGTTGCCTTGTGTTGTCTCAGTTGCTCTTGTGGGTGTTTCTCTTGCAGTCATTGTCCCTGTTTCTCCTGTCTCTCTTTCTACTGCTGTAGGTGTCCCTGTTTCTCCTCTCTGTCTTTCTACTGCTGTAGGTGTCCCTGTTTCCCCTGTCTCTGAGGCTATTGGTGTCTCTGCCTCTACTGTTAGGGATAAAAAACAATGCAACGATGCAGCTGAGCATCACAATATTATTTATTCTTATAATATTTTGTATTATTTGTACTCTGTTAATGTGATATTGTTTTTTGTGTAACCAAAAAATATATTATTTTTCAAAAGGTACTGCCTGACAATAACGACCCCTTTCAGTCTCTGTCTCTGCTTCTGGCCTTCTTTTTGCCACTATCTGTGTCTCTGCTACTCTCTTTCTCTTTACTGGTTTCTTTGTTGTTAGCTCTCCTGCTGTATGTGTCCCTGCTTCATCATCATACTCTGAGCCTTCACTGTTATCCCTATTATGGTCACAATTTCTACAACAAAAACAGCTACTATTACAAGTCTACAAAGTGCATTTTATTGCTGGTCCTTTCATTGACACAGTACATGGTTTTAATGACTGCACTGCTGAACACATAATAAGGTTTAAGCTATAAAAAGTATCTAAATAGTTAGTTAGCTAGTGAGCTGACAATATAATTAGCTAGTAACTAAAAGCCAGCTACCTGCACATCTAGTTGCTGAGTGGCTAGCTAAGGCGTTTAAAAGTTAATTTAGCTAGCTAACGTTAACTTGTCACTTAGCAAATAGATGTGCAGCTAGTTGTCTAGCTATATTCACCATAGCTAACCGGACTATATAAGTTTGCTAGTGAGTTAGGACCAGGTTGCTAATGGAGGTTAGCTTGCAAGCTAGTGAGTTATCTAATTAAGCTATCAACTTTACTTGCTATTAAACAACCACAATATAGGTAACTACTATGCCTTAACTTACCCTTCACTACTAATATCTCTTTTTAACAAATCATCAGTACAGTCATTCAATGTTAGCTTTTTAATTGTATTGTTAAATATTTCAACTATCCCAAATGAACTAGCTAACAAACAGACTAGGACAGCTAAACATACATGGCTAAAAGATGGATTTTGATTGTTCCTCCTTTAATCGTTGAGAGTTTTGATTGGATCACAGTTAGAACCTTATAACTCCAATGTGGTATGCCTTTTTATTTTGTGAATTATGGATACAAAAAATAAGTTTTCAAAATAATAACACCACACAGAGGTTAATAAACGTTCAATAATCAATTAAAAAAAAAATGTCAGATGGAACCTTATAAGTCTAAGCTCACGATTTGTAAAGAAAACATGAGTGAGCAGGCAAAAGACGCCTTTTATTTATTTCATATGGGATTCAAATTCAATGTAAGTTATAACAGATTGGCACAATTATATAACAAAAAAAGGCAACAAAGAAAAAAATGAACTGATCCCTGTTCAAAAGTCTGCATACCTGTAGTTCTTAATACTGTGTATTGCCCCCTTTAGCATCAATGACAGCGTGCAGTCTTTTGTAATAGTTGTCTATGAGGCCCCGAAATCTTGCAGGTGTTATAGCTGCCCGTTCAACTTGGCAAAATGCCTCCAGGTCATGCAAAGTCTTTGGTCGTCTTGCATGAACCACATGTTTGAGATCTTCTCAGAGTGGATCGATGATATTAAGGTCAGGAGACTGTGACGGCCAATCCAGAACCTTCACCTTTTTCTGCAGTAACCATTGGAGGGTCAACTTGCACTACTGTTGTACAGTTGTATAGTTGTTATTATTGATGCATGTTTTTGTATAGTGTTATTACTGATTGATTGAAGATTGAAAGAAGATTGTGTTATCTTCTTTATTTCTAAATTATAATTACTTACAATAATAAGTAATTATATTGTAAGTAATTATAATTTAAAAATAAAGAAGATAACACAATAATAATATAATTACAATAATATTATAATTACTGTTACTTTTTAACTTTTAAACTAGGAGTGGAGCTAAATTCTGTGTCTTCTCCACTCAGGATTAACAAACTTTGGGAAGCGGCTACATAACCCACAAAATGTCAGCGGTCACCCTTCAGGTCGGATCCCTTCATTCGGAAAGGATTCACTTTCTGGTCATCCCCTCCTCAAACGAACCCCTCATTTTAGGTCGTCCTTGGTTAAGCCAACACAACCCCACCATCTCCTGGCGTCAAGGGGTATTGATCACCTGGAAAGACTGTTGTAAAGCCCTTTGTATGGACTTGCCCTGCTTCGCCACAAATATTGAGGACTCCAAAACGCTGATGCCCGTCCCTATCCCGTCTGACTATGCCCAGTTTTCTGATGTATTTAGTAAGTAAAAAGGCTACCCAACTCCCTCCTCATCGCCATGGGGCTGCGCTATAGATCTCATCCCTGGAATCCTTCCCCCTAAAGGGCACATCTAAGCAATGTCCTTACCAGAATCTCTCAGGCAGTGAATGACTACGTTGACGAAGCTTTACAAATGGGATCTATCCGCCTTTCTACGTCTCCAGTGGACGCCAGTTTCTTTTTTGTGGGCAAAAAGGACGGCGGTGTAAGACCATGTATCGATTACCGGTCCCTGAACGATATCACTGTGAAAAACAGCTACCCTCTTCATCTCATCCCCCTGGCTTTGGAACAAGTCGGGAAGGCTCAGATCAATACTAAACAAGATCTCTGCAGCGCGTATAATCTGATCCGGATTTGTGAGGGAGACTAATGGAAAACAGCGTTGATCACACCCCGGGCGCACTTTGAATATCTCGTCATGCCCTACGGACTGACCAATGCACCGCCATTTTCCAGTCCTTTATAAATCACATCTTTTACGATTTCCTTGTCCGTTTTGTCCTGGTATACATCGATGATATTCTCATCTACTCCGATAACCTGACAGACCATGTACAGCATGTACAGCCTTCAAAAACTACAAGAAAACCATCTGCACGTGAAAGCTGAGAAGAGTCAGTTATATATCCGCTCCATCACGTTCCTAGGATCCGTAGTGACACCAGGAGGGGTCAGTTTGGACCAAAACAAGGTCGCCGCTGTATGGGAATGGCCCAAAACCAAAACGGTAAAGAAGTTACAACGATTCCTTGGCTTCGCTAACTACTACCGCCAGTTCATCAGAAACTACAGTACCACAGCCGCTCCCCTCACAGCAATGCAGACATGTCTTTAAGTCACTTCAGACAAATCTAAGTCAAGTCTCAAGTCACTGCATGCAAGTCCAAGTCAAGTCTCAATTCAATGCATGCAAGTCCAAGTCAAGTCTCAAGTCATTGCATGCAGGTCCAAGTCAAGTCTCAAGTATTTTAAGCGATATAGGCTATACAGCTCCGGAAAAAATTAATTAAGAGACCACTACACCTTTTTCTATCCTTTCCAAAAAAGTCGAAAAGGAAGGTTTTGAGTGAGGAATTGAAGGGTTAAAATTAAGAGACCACTGCAAATTGAATGCTTCATAGGTTAGCCATGAGCTAACAGCTCTTTATGTTCTGTATGTTATATGTGTGGGCTAGATATTAGCTACTGTAACTAATTAGCTGGCAAAGATTAGAAACAGGCCCAATTCTTGACAGTGAACTGTCATTAGGCTTCTCACTGATTGTAAAAATTCTTTGTCGCCAAATGCTATTACGAATGGAACTGATGCACTATCGCTAACGTTACCTAGGTGACTTTCAAAATGAATCGCTTGAGCTACCAGGCCAGAACAAAGCGTTAAGGCAGGTTTTTCCTTAGTTTTAGTTATTCTATATTTACCTTCCAAGTCATGACTCCAATGACTACAAGTCCAAGTCAAGTCATAAGTCCTTTGAACAGGTTGCAAGTCAAGTCACAAGTCAATTTATTGGTGACTTAAGTGCGATTTGTGTCCAAGTCTGTGACTTGAGTCACCAAATCTGCAGCAATGACAAGCCAAAAGGGTCGGAACCTTTGGTCTGACGCAGCCCATACAGCATTCCACCGACTAAAGGAATTATTCATCACGGCACCTATCCTTCGCCAGCCGGACCCAGCTCTGCCCTTCGTCTTGGAAGTGGATGTGTCGGAAGTGGGAGTGGGGGCCGTTTTTTCCCAACTGCACGGTTCCCCTGACAAACTCCATCCCTTTGCTTTCTTTTCCAAGAAGCTTACTCCCCCAGAATGGAACTACGATATAGGTAACCGTGAACTGCTGGCCATCAAACAGGCCATCAATGAATGGACACTGCGCCAAATACCCGTTTCGTAGTACTAGTTATCTTGACACCCCTTATGAATGTTGCCAATTCCAGGCCAGTCGTGAGAACTACAGTCTTTAATTACTCAAAACTCCAAAGCCGGTTTATGTCGCGACTTTTCACGAAGAGGAACCGCAAAGGAACTATCAACAGTCAAGAACAGTTAGAATGCTGACTGGCAACAGCTCCAGCATGAGACATTCTTCTACTCTTCCCTACTTTTAAGGAAACCCCACCGCTGGGCATTAGGACATACAGTGGATATAAAAAGTCCACACACCCCTGTTAGAATGCCAGGTGTCAGAACTTTTTCCACTTTTAATGTGACCTATAATGTGAACAATTCAATTGAAAAACAAACTGAAATCTTCGAGGGTGAAAAATGAAAAATAAAAACCTTACAATAACCTGGTTGCATAAGTGTGAACACCCTCTTATAACTGGGGATGTGACTGTGTTCAGTAATAACCAATCACATTCAAATTCTTTTTAAATAGAAGTCATTACACACCTGCCATCATTTAAAGTGACTCTGATTAATCACAAATAAAGTTCAGCTGTTCTAGTAAGATTTTCCTGACATTTTCTTAGTTGCATCTCAGAGCAAAAGCCATGGTCCGCAGAGAGCTTCCAAGGCATCAGAGGGATCTCATTGTTGAAAGATATCAGTCAGGAGAAGGGTACAAAAGAATTTCCAAAGCATTAGATATACCATGAAACACAGTGAAGACAACCATAATCAAGTGGAGAAAATGTGGCACAACAGAGACATTACCAAGAACTGGATATCCCTCCAAAATGTATGAAAAGACGAGAAGAAAACTGGTCAGGGAGGCTTCCAAGAGGCCTACAGCAACATTAAAGGAACTGCAGGAATTTCTGGCAAGTACTGGCTCTGTGCTACACGTGACAACAATCTCCCATATTCTTCATATGAATGGGCTATGGGGTAGGGTGGCAAGACAGAAGGCTTTTCTTAAAAAGAAAAACATCCAAGCCTGGCTGAAGTTTGCAAAAACAAACATCAAGTCTCCCAAAAGCATGTGGGAAAATGTGTTATAGTCTGATGAAACCAAGGTTGAACTTTTTGGCCATAATTCCAAAAGGTATGTTTGGCACAAAAACAACACTGCACATCACCCAAAGAACACCATACCCACAGTGAAGCATGGTGGAGGCAGCATCATGCTTTGGGGCTGTTTTTCTTCAGCTGGAACCAGGGCCTTTGTCAGGGTGGAGGGAATTATGAACAGTTCCAAATACCAGGCAATTTTGGCACAAAACCTTCAGGCGTCCGTTAGAAAGCTGAAGATGAAGAGGAAGTTCACCTTTCAGCACGACAACGACCCAAAGTACACATCCAAATCCACAAAAGCATTGCTTCACCAGAAGAAGATTAATGTTTTGGAAAGGTCCAGCCAGAGCCCAGACCTGAATACAATAGAAAATCTGTGGGGTGATCTGAAGAGGGCTGTGCACAGGAGATGTCCTCGCAATCTGACAGATTTGGAGCGCTTTTGCAAAGAAGAGTGGGCAAATATTGTCACGTCAGGATGTGCCATGCTAATAGACTCCTACCCAAAAAGACTGAGTGCTGTAATAAAATCAAAAGGTGCTTCAACAAAGTATTAGTTTAAGGGTGTACATACTTGTGCAACCAGGTTATTGTGAGGTTTTTTTATTTTTTATTTTCCCCCCTCAAAGATTTCAGTTTATTTTTCAATTGAATTGTTCACCTTATTGGTCACATTAAAGGTGGAAAAAATTCTGACATGATTTATCTTTGTGCTATTCTTTTACATCACAAGAACCTGGCATTTTAACAGGGGTGTGTAGACTTTTTATATCCACTGTATATCTTATCTTGATGAATATAAATTACATGCCTCATGATTTTGTGAAGTTTAACTTTATATGGTTTAACTGAAATCCCCACCAGTTTTTACAGGAGATCATAGAAAAATCCATAAAGTCAAATTAGCATCACTTCACTTTGGTAAAAACAAATTCCAGGAAAACGTACACATTCATGAACACAGTAATGGGATTGGACATATGGTCTTCCACCCTCTTTGAAAGGTCTCGGCATTTATTTAAATGTGACATCCTTGTTTTAGATTAAATATAATCTCTCCAGGAACGCTTTCTATCAGGCAACGCTAATGACCATTCTGCTCAGACAGGCGACACCCGTCCGGATTACAAGTACATCGCTTATTATGATGTATTGCACTGTATTACGTCGTTTGTATTATAAATATGATATAAAAATGTTCTTCTGTCAACATACTATGGGGATGTTCTTTGATTTTTGGAAAAAAGTTGGGCATCTTATTATATAATATAATATAATTATATAATCTTATAATATAGGACCCAAAATGTCCAAGTAGTAGAATCCGGCGAAATCATCTCAGACCCAAGGGGGTTAAGTCATGTGCATAACTTAGTCACATGGAGAACAACATATTTTAGGCCAGAAGTCTTCACAATAGACAAATTGTAACACAGTGCACCATAACACATTTAAAACTAAACAGGTCCAGAGGGCTATTCTGTAGTATCCTTTTTATCACTCAACTCAACATGTCCCTCTCATCTCTCTGACTCTCTGCTTCTGGTTCAGTATCACTTTGCTAAATGAGTGAAATAATACAGTCAGACATACATAGTGGACATTCCCATAAAATAGACATTTTA
>JACXGI010016705.1:0-15619 GCA_016801175.1 Esox masquinongy
CTCTCATAACACCTGAGCAGTGCCACAGACTGATCGACTCCATGCCACGCCGCATTGCTGCAGTAATTCAGGCAAAAGGAGCCCCAACTAAGTATTGAGTGCTGTACATGCTCATACTTTTCATGTTCATATTTTTCAGTTGGCCAACATTTCTAAAAATCCTTTTTTTGTATTGGTCTTAAGTAATATTCTAATTTTCAGAGATACTGAACTTGGGATTTTCATTAGTTGTCAGTTTTAATCATCACAATTAAATGAAATAAACATTTGAAATATATCAGTCTGTGTGTAATGAATGAATATAATATCCAAGTTTCACTTTTTGAATGGAATGACTGAAATAAATCAACTTTTTGATGATATTCTAATCATATGACCAGCACCTGTAGATAGGTGTGGACATGTTGTTAATGATTATTTTTTCTTGTCTTTATTCATGTTTCTGTTCATCTACAGCACCGTGTTATGCACTTAATTTAATACCTTTTTTTTTGTAGATGGCAGTGTTGCTTTTCATTCTTTTCCTATATAGTTTGCTTGTGTGTGTGTGTGTGTGTGTGTGTGTGTGTGTGTGTGTGTTGAAGCTAGGGGTGTACTTACAGTTAGGTCCGGACACAATTTTTAATAATGTTGGCTCTGCACGCCCCCACAATGGATTTGAAATGAAACAACCGAGATGCAATTGAGGTCCAGACTTTCAGCTTTAATTCAAGGGGTTGAACAAAAGTATCGTATGAAACATTTAGGTATCGCAGCTATTTTTGTACACAGTCCCCTTATTTCAGGGGCTCAAATTTAATTGGACAAATTAACATAATCATGAATAAAATGTTTATTTTCAATACTTTGTCGAGAATCTTTTGCAGGCAATGACTGCTTGAAGTCTGGAACGCATGGACATCACCAAACGCTGGGTTTCCTCCTTTGATGTTTTGCCAGGCCTTTACTGCAGTTGTCTTCAGTTGTTGTTTGTTTGTGGGTCTTTCTGCCTTAAGTTTTGTCTTTAGCAAGTGAAGTGCATGCTCGATCGGGTTGAGATTTGGTGATTGACTCAGCCATTGCAGAATATTCCACTTCTTTGCCTTTCAAAAACTCCTGGATTGCTTTCACAGTATGTTTTGGGTTATTGTCCATCTGTAAAGTCCAATCAACTTCGCTGAATTTGTCTGAATCTGAGCAGACAATATATCCCTATACACTTCAGAATTCATTCGGCTGCTTCTGTCTTCTGTCACATCATCAATAAACACTAGTGACCCAGTGGAAGCCATGCATGCCCATACCATCACACTGCCTCCACACTGTATTACAGATGATGTGGTATGCTTCGAATCATGAGCCGTTCCAAGCCTTCTCCATACTTTTGTCTTCCCATCATTCTGGTACAGGCTGATCTTAGTTTCATCTGTCCAAAGAATGCTGTTCCAGAACTTAGCTGTCTTTTTTTAGATGTTTTTTTGCAAATTCTAATCTGGCCTTTCTATTCTTGAGGCGTATGAATGGTTTGCACCTTGTGGTGAACCCTCTGAATTTGCTCTTGTGAAGTCTTCTCTTTATGGTAGACTTGGATAATGATATGCCTACCTCCTGGAGAGTGTTCTTCACTTGGCTGGATGTTGTGATGGGGTTTTTCTTTACCCTGGAAAGGATCCTACGATCATCCACCACTATTGTCTTCCGTGGACGTCCATCCTTTTTGTGTTGCAGAGCTCACCAGTGCTCTTTTTTTCTCAGAATGTACCAAACTGTTGATTAGGCTACTCCAGATGTTCCTGCTATCTCTCTGATGGAAGAAACCTGAGGATGGCCTGTTTCACTTGCATTGAGAGCTCCTTTGACTGGATGTTGTGGATTCACAGCAACAGCTTCCAAATGCGAATGCCAGACCTAGAATCAACTCCAGACCTTTTATCTGCTTAATTGATGAAGAAAAAATGACGGAATCACACCTGCCCATGAAACGGCTTTTCAATCAATTGTCCAATTACTTTTGGTCCCCTGAAAAAGAGGGGCTACATTTTAATAAGCTGTAATTCCTAAACCCTTCCTCTAAGTTGGATGTGAATACCCTCAAATTAAAGCTGGGAGACTGCACTTTAAGCCCATTATTTAACTGTAATTTGAATATATTTTGGTGAACAGCCAAAATAACAAAACTTGTGTCAGTGTCCAATTATTTCCAGACCTAACTGTATTCTCTGCACAATGAAATTGCCTTTCTGTTTTTTTTAATTTGATAAATTATTTCAAAGTTGATTTGTTTTTGTGCGATTTCTTTAAATTTGTTTACCCTCAACAATTAATGTAACAAAATGTCCATGTCTGCAAATATTTTACAAAAAAGACCAGTTTTCCTTTTTACTTTTTCACATGACTTTAGATTTCTGGGTCTGTGTTGGGTCGATAATGGTAATTATGTGTTAACTAGATGTTACCAGTTCCAGATGACACCGTAAAACGGGCTGCGAATTAATGTGTTTATTGTTTATCCTGTTGTTCTTTAATTAAAAATATTAACAAAAATCTACCCTTCTATTAAAGTAGAAACATTGATAGCTTGTGGCACCTCCATTAGCAGAGATATTTTGTAGGAAACGTCTATAGCCAGTGATCAGTCCCTGACATCTTTTTTGAGGGATATCTAATGTGAATTTTTGAAGCCACTGTAGATAGCATGCTGCAATAAAATGTCAATAAGGAATAGCTGAATAGAGGAAACAATTTAAAAAATATATATGTTTTTAATTTGATCAGGTAAGTAGACTGAGAACACATTCTCATTTACAACCACAACCTGAGAGGCATTAGGGTTTACTGCCTGTTTCAGGAAGACTGTTGTAATGTTTTGGTTAATGGTCAAATGTTCAAACCACTAGTCTGACTAACGACCCATAATGTGTAGTAATGGTTCTACATGTTCTTCTGTTTCCTAAATAGTGGTCAGATGTTCTAACCAGTAGTCTGACTAGGGACCCATAATGTGTAGTAATGGTTCTACATAATCTTCTGTTTCCTAAATAATGTTCAGATGTTCTAACCACTAGTCTGACTGGAGACCCATAATGTGTAGTAATGGTTCTATATGTTCTTCTGTTTCCTAAATAATGTTCAGGTGTTCTAACCAGTAGTCTGAGTAGGCACCCATAATGTGTAGTAATGGTTCTACATGTTCTTCTGTTTCCTAAATAATGGTCAGATGTTCTAACCACTAGTCTGACTAGGGACCCGTAATGTGTTGTAATGGTTCTACATGTTCTTCTGTTTCCTAAATAATGGTCAGATGTTCTAACCACTAGTCTGACTAGGGACCCGTAATGTGTTGTAATGGTTCTACATGTTCAATCAATCAATCAAATTTATTTATAAAGCCCTTTTTACATCAGCAGTTGTCATAAAGTGCTTTTACAAAACACCTGGCCTTAAACCCCAATTAGCAAACAACAGTAGTGTTGAATTTCAGTGGCTAGGAAAAACTCCCTAAGAGGGCCAAAATTTAGGAAGAAACCTAGAGAGGAACCAGGCTCAGAGGGGTGACCAGTCCTCTTCTGGATGTGCCGGGTGAACATATTAAGAGTACAATTGTAATAATTAATAAATGCATGTGGGCTGAGTCCAGAGTCTATTTAAACTTAGTCCAGGTTGGAAGCATGACCAGATGGACAGGGACAGGGACAACACGGGGGAGGGGGGAGGTGTCAGCACAGTGGCAGCTGAAATCATCAGGTATCGTCTTGATCTGCAACACAACCAGGAGGACTTTGGACCGGGACAGCAATGGGTCTTTCAAGCCTGGTACTCCTCAGGTGTGGGCCAGGAGACAGGTGTGGGCCAGTCCTCCTAAGATTAAAAAGGCAGGAGACAGGGAAAATTTAGAAAATGCATTCCTCATATCATCAAGGATTTATAGTGGAGAAGGAGAACTGACCCTACTCCCCCAGCACAATAATATATCAGCGTAAGACCTTGGGGCTGAGACAGGGGGATCCAGTGGCACTGCGGCCCTATCCGAGGGAGGCCCCGGACAGGGCCCAACAGGCAGGAAATCAATCCACCCACATTGACAAGCATCAACCAAAGGGACACCCGCCAACCGCAACCACCCTGAATGATGACCGGGTATAGCCAGCAGAGTACAGCCCAATTGCATAAGTGCGCAACAAAGAGGCAGCAACAAGCCAGTGACCTCGCCCCTGAAAGGCATTGGAGGGTGGGCATCCCAGTGGCGATGAGAGCCCACCTGACAAGACAGCAAGGGTGGACAGTATCAAGCCTTTCTGGTCACCTTCACACCCCTGGTTCCAGGCTACACTTAATCATAGACCGTGCTGTAGAGATGAGTCTTGAGTGGCGTCTGGCACTTTGGAGTGGTGTTCTCTTCACGGAGGAATCCCGGTTTTCACTGTACAGGGCAGATGGCAGACAGCGTGTATGGCGTCATGTGGGTGAGCGGTTTGCTGATGTCAACGTTGTGGATCGAGTGGCCCATGGTGGCGGTGGGGTTATGGTATGGGCAGGCGTGTGTTATGGACAACGAACACAGGTGCATTTTTTTGATGGCACTTTGAATGCACAGAGATACCGTGACGAGATCCTGAGGCCCATTGTTGTGCCATTCATCCACGACCATCACCTCATGTTGCAGCATGATAATGCACGGCCCCATGTTGCAAGGATCTGTACACAATTCCTGGAAGCGGAAAACATCCAAGTTCTTGCATGGCCAGCATACTTACCGGACATGGCACCCATTGAGCATGTTTGGGATGCTCTGGATCGACGTATACGACAGCGTGTTCCAGGTCCTGCCAATATCCAGCAACTTCGCACAGCCATTGAATAGGAGTGGACCAACATTCCACAGGCCACAATCAACAACCTGATCAACTCTATGCGAAGGAGATGTGTTGCACTGCGTGAGGCAAATGGTGGTCACACCAGATACTGACTGGTTTTCGGACCCCCCCCCCGGACCCCCCCAATACAGTGAAACTGCACATTTTAGAGTGGCCTTTTATTGTGGCCAGCTTAAGGCACACCTGTGCAATACTCATGCTGTCTGATCAGCATCTTGATGTACCACACCTGTGAGGTAGATGGATTATCTCGGCAAACGAGAAGTGCTCACTAACACAGATTTAGACAGATTTGTGAACAATATTTGAGAGAAATAGAGAAAGTCTTAGATCTTTGAGTTCAGCTCATGATTAATGGGGCCAAAAACAAAAGTGTTGCGTTTATAATTTAGTTCAGTGTATATGAGTGTAGGGTGTTTTGACAAAGACCTGTTTTGGGGAGAACCCCTGTGCTGAGCCAGAGACAGTGTAAACAGTGATTCTTTGTTAATAGCTAAATTCAGTTCTCCTGCTATGCAATTTGCCCCTGTTGGGAACCTTTGGATACCCAGGGCTAGATATTCTGTCTTCTTGCCTGGGATCCTATTGCAATTCAGGTGCATTTCTGTCCCTACACATTGTTGATATGGGCTCCCACTAAGGTCCCTGCTACAGTGGATATAAAAAGTCTACACACCCCTGTTAAAATGCCAGGTTTTTGTGATATAAAGAATGAGACAAATCATGTCAGAACTTTTTCCACTTTTAATGTGACCTATAATGTGAACAATTCAATTGAAAAACAAGCTGAAATGTTCGAGGGGGGAAAATAAAAACCTTACAATAACCTGGTTACATAAGTGTGCACACCCCCTTATAACTGGGGATGTGGCTGTGTTCAGAATTAACCAATCACATTCAAACTCATGTTAAATAGAAGTCATTACACACCTGCCATCATTTAAAGTGACTGGTTAATCACAAATAAAGCTCAGCTCTTCTAGTAGGATTTTTCTGACATTTTCTTTGTTGCATCTCAGAGCGAAAGCCATGGTCCGCAGAGAGCTTCCAAAGCATCAGAGGGATCTCATTGTTGAAAGATATCAGTCAGGAGAAGGGTACAAAATAATTTCCAAAGCATTAGATATACCATGGAACACAGTGAAGACAGTCATCATCAAGTGAAGAAAATGTGGCACAACAGAGACATTACCAAGAACTGGACATCCCTCCAAAATTGATGAAAAGACTAGAAGAAAACTGGTCAGAGGATTATTAACATTTTTAACTAAGGGAGAATCATTTTAATCTGTATACTTTCTAATTAGTTTAAACTTATATTCATAAACCAGAATTTAATCGTAGAAGCATTTAAATAAAGCAGATCTACAAATCAATGGTGAGAGGGATCTAGTATACTGCCACCACCTCCCAACACGGAAAACAAATACACCTTAAATATATATATATATATATATATATATATATATATTTCTATTTTTTTTTTTTTTTACATATTTGGGAAACACTTAAAATAACAAAAACTGGCCAATTAATGTATTTACGAAAATGTAATTAATACATCTAGAACTAATGATGAATATTTTGAAAGTGTTGTTTGTATATTCGCTGTGTGAGTACAAGTGGGCTGCGTTTCTTTAGAAAATTAGAAAATGGTCCTATTGCTGACTGTAATATAAGATTTCAGCAAAAAACCCAATTCCTGGGTTACACCTAAGGAACCCCACAGTCCTTGCCAGGACCAATCCACTAAAACCTGATGCCTCTAAGGATATAATATGAAATAACTTTATTTGAATACAGTTAAATGTATGTATACATTTTAAAGCGTGTGGAATATACATCTCAGAAAAAAAGATGAAATACATAAAAGGTTGCTATTCATACCTGAAAGATGCATTTTGAATTAAGTTAAATGTATTCGCCATATTCATCACATTCCAATGCATTCTGCATTGCAAAATTATATTTTCCGTGTGGGTTGGGATGCAGCCCACAATTACTATGTTTATTTATTCATTCATTATTATTTTTTTTAGAGACTAGTAGGGGATATTTAGCCTAAATTGGGAACAACCATTATCATTATGAACGCAACACTTGTAGGAAACGTCTAGCATAAATCGGGAATAACCATTCTGCAAATTTCATCATGAACGTAGCACGTACCATCTACTCACCTCAAATTATTTTAAGTCATAAACTTGGAGGAAACGGGAGAATCACTGACCATCCAGACATGACAAACAAAACAAATAGCACTATAGGAAGTTAAAAATAAGCAGGAGTGCAGTTAATTGGTAGTTTTGTTAAGCAGGCAGTTTGCAACATTTGGACATAACACAAACACATAACATTTAAACATACATACACAAAGACAATACATTTAGCATTGGCCAGTTGATTCTAACTTAAAGCAAGTCTTGGTCATGTTTCATAATTTAGATGAGCTCATAATTTAGAAATTGCCAGTCCTGCAATTTCGTGTCCACGGAGTTTTCCAATTGGAATAGGGAAAGCAACCCCAGATGACCGTCATCTCAAATAGTGCACTATTTCCTTCAGACTAAAATCTTAATTTATAACTGTCACACATTCAGGTATTAGCACACAGTGAAATATTGGCTAGTTAAAACTATTAACAATTCTGTGGCTTCTGCCTTTAATCTATTTGAATATTGTATAGTACCAGAATGGGAATGACCCATAACCAATGCAGCTCTATTAGTAAACATAACCCAGTCCTATTTTGGCTATGCCTCAACAGAGAATGGAATTGATTTGTATAGATATATTCAGTTCATTTGTATTACCTATATTGTTACATAATTTTGGCGAGTGCCTAGTGCTTGGCACAGATCTTTCTTCAGTTGATTTTTTTTTTTGATCAGATATGAAGAATTTCTGGTTCACCAAACCTTGGCATGACCTCTCACCTTAAACATTTCAAAACAGTCTTTCTATCATTGTTTCGTGTTGGAAAAGCTTCCACCCAACTTGGAAATATGTCTATTATTACCAAGAAATAGTTTTGTCTCCAGCCCTCTGTTATTTCAAAAAAATCTATTTGTAAATGTACAAACAGACCATGTGGTGGGGGCGTTTTACCTTGTTTTACAGGGCCTGTTTTCTGTATGTTGCGTACCTTAGATTGGGCATTCCCTTGAGATTTTTGACATGCTTTTCGAAGTCCTGGAGCAAACCAAAGTCTGCCTATATTAGCTATAATTCCCCCTTTCCCGTGTGGCACACTCTATGAGCCACTCGGAAAGACTGGGCAGAAGTGAGACTGGTGCAACGGGTTTACCGGACAGGTGTCTAAAGATCCCGTCGGTACCAGCTGCACAGCCAGCTGTCACCCAGGTT
Source organism: Esox masquinongy (assembly GCA_016801175.1). NCBI lineage: Eukaryota > Metazoa > Chordata > Actinopteri > Esociformes > Esocidae > Esox > Esox masquinongy. Next base: position 8,220 of record JACXGI010016705.1, read on the forward strand.
TGTTTCTCAGCCTCGGCAACAGAGGTCTGCAGGTGATGGATATGGTCAACAGTGTAACCTGGACAAAGATTGACATGTTTAGTAGCAGAACTAGTTACAGCAGCAATAAGAGGCATCTGAGCAGCCTCCTTCGCCACTTTGTCTGCCATAGAGTAACCCACAGACACCCTGTCGTTACCACCTGTATGCGCGGGGCATTTGATAATAGCAGGATGTAAGCTTCTAGCAATAGCTTCTATAAAGTCTCTGTAGAGTCATACGTGTACCAGGAGAGTTAAGCGTATGGACCTGGTACCACTTCTACCCTGTTAAATGTTTTGTTCATTTAAATGGCCTAGACAAGAGAGCTAGTGACAAAGGCTGTACAGGCTTGGACTAGTTGTGATAACGTTCGCTTAGTATGTTTTATCTTATTATTCTGTCAAATAAAATGTCAAGTAATAATAGTCAAAAAGGTTTCTTTTCAATAATACTCAAAAGAAATGATACGTTTCAAATAATTATCACTTATTAAAAAAGGTCTAGATCTCTAAAATAAAGTTGTGGACAGTAACTGTCCAAATTACCACAAATAACTCCAAATAGGAAAAATAATTGTGTCCGAGTGAGAATCACCAGCATACTTGGCATATAATTTGCTATGGCTGTATCAGTGCTTGACATGCCTTAGAAAAAGTTCCATTTACTCCAATTACAACAATCTTTGGTATCTGCATGTTGCTACTGTTTTCTAACAAAACACAGATAATAGAAATAAAACACAAGTGCAGTGGTGTATTTGCAATGGTTTCACACATGGATTTCCCCAATGACAGTTATGTAAGTTCTTCACCAATACACACACAATCCTAAGCTTCACTGTATTGAGCACACACACATTCTTCTCACTCACTCATTCAAACACCCATTCAATGCCGGCCATTCATACTTCTGTTAACAGTGTAGAGATTTTTAGCCACCACCTCTGCTGGGGGACTCTAACCACCTCTGCTGGGGGACTCTAACCCCACAGCGGCAGTTGATAAGGCGTCACACACCTACTTTATCTTATCTCATGCGTTAGTTGATAACCAGTCGGTTCCCTCACGTATAAGTTCTTGGGAGTCTCGAATTAGTTATTCCCTCACATACAACAAAATCTTGGGAACCTCGAATTTGCTATTCTATATGTTTAGGAGTCTTAATGATCAATCTTCATTATCTATTATTCAGTTACAGTCCAATCAACTGTTTTGTTCTTTAACTTCTTATCGAAGGATTTTCCATATATTAAATCTAGTACAATAAAATAGTATAACAATGAAAGAACAATTCAACATGTACCATCAATAATCTGTTAAATAAACTGTTATTTTATATGTAACAAATGGGACTTCGTCACTCCCGGCTCCGGCGCAAACAATTCAACTCTCAAAACAGACTGATATGAACTATTGCGAATTTTGTCAATTGTGGAAGATGGAAGATGTTCGCGATTTATTAAAATAAAGACTTCTCAGTCGTTCATATAACAGTTGATTATTTCAAGTTTAATTACGTGGCGCCACGGGAACAAGCATCATGACAAAAAGAGTATAAGTACAGAGACCAACACAGAGTAAGTCATGACAGATTGTTCTGATCATACATTATTACTTTCACCTCTTTATACCCCTCCTTGTCAGCCCCCAAAATATTATCTCTTATGATACATACAAAAACAAATCGTCATACTAATCGGAAAACAAGATAGAACCCTACATTGTCATGGCAACCATAGTTCTAGGTCATAGTTAACAGACCTCCTGATCTGAGCTACCCCTGGTCTCTGTCCTGCCCAAATGAAAGGATACAGAGGAGACACAGGCAACTTCACCTTGGAGACAACTGAACAGGGTCATAGATAAGATAGGTTTGAGGCCTGGCGTCTTCGGTTGTGGCCATAATCACTTCTAAGAACAGGGCATGCTGACCTAGGTCTTCTATCTGTGGCACACATGAACAGTCTAAAGCAAATTCAGGCCTAGTCTAAAACAGTCCATTTATTACAGTTCATTTGCAGAATAATGGATAAATAAGGATATGGTAATAAATTAGCATGAAGTGAAGAGCCATGTTGACCACGTTTTCCACAAACCTGTTTGCTCTCTAGGCAAACTGCAGTGGATCTAGTACAGGGTTGGTGATGGTCTTGAGGTGGGACAGTACAAGGCCCTCAAATGACTTAGCCACAGAGGTCAGGGCGATGGGTCTGTAGTCATTAAGTCCTGTGATCCTTGACGTCTTGGGGACTGGGATGATGATGGAGGTCTGTAGTTATTAAGTCCTGTGATCCTTGACGTCTTGGGGACTGGGATGATGATGGAGGTCTGTAGTTATTAAGTCCTGTGATCCTTGACTTCTTGTGGACTGGGATGATGATGGAGGTCTGTAGTCATTAAGTCCTGTGATCCTTGACTTCTTGGGGACTGGGATGATGATGAGGTCTGTAGTTATTAAGTCCTGTGATCCTTGACTTCTTGGGGACTGGGATGATGATGGAGGTCTGTAGTTATTAAGTCCTGGGATCCTTGACTTCTTGGGGACTGGGATGATGATGGAGGTCTGTAGTCATTAAGTCCTGGGATCCTTGACTTCTTAGGGACTGGGATGATGATGGAGGTCTGTAGTTATTAAGTCCTGTGATCCTTGACTTCTTAGGGACTGGGATGATGATGGAGGTCTGTAGTTATTAAGTCCTGTGATCCTTGACTTCTTGGGGACTGGGATGATGATGGAGGTCTGTAGTTAAGTCCTGTGATCTTTGACTTCTTGGGGGCTGGGATGATGATGGAGGTCTGTAGGTATTAAGTCCTGTGATCCTTTACTTCTTGGGGACTGGGATGATGATGGAGGATTTGAAACAGGCCAGGATGCAGCATGTCTCCAGTGAGGTGTTGAAGATGTCAGTAAACACAGCAGAGAGCTGATCTGCACAGTGTTTTAGGGTGGATGGGCAGACACCGTCAGGCCCTGCTGCTTTACAGGGGATTCTGTTTCTTAAATAGTCTGTTAACGTCCCCCTCCAGGATTGATGAACACCCTACCTACAGTGACCAGTCAGATGGAAGATGTAAGGGCAGCAAGGTAATATCTCAATGTAGCCAGGTCATTTCTCAATGCAGCCAGGTAGTATCTCAATGCAGCCAGGTAATATCTCAGTGCAGCCAGGTAGTATCTCAATGCAGCCAGGTAATTTCTCAATGCAGCCAGGTAATATCTCAGTGCAGCCAGATAATATCTCAATGCAGCCAGGTAATATCTAAGTGCAGCCAGGTAATATATCAATGCAGCCAGGTAATATCTCAATGCTGCCAGGTCATTTCTCAGTGCACCTGGGTAATGTGGAATTAGTGAACATGCCTACTGGGGATGTGCACTGGACATGACTTTATTATCTGAATAGTATTTGTTAATGTTCGAATAGTATTCTGTTACCTGGAATTAATGTTTTTTTTAAACTACAGAAACAACATGGACGCTACTACATAATGTGCCAAGGAGTGGATGTCGTTCTAAACATCGGCTCAGTGGCCATTTGTGTGTGAAAAGAGGGGTAGACACGCAAAACTCGGCTATAGAACTGAAGCCAAAATGTACGCCTGATGTCCACGTGACTTCCCATACACCATAGAGAAAGGCATTTACATACATTGAGTCCATGGTTTGGTCCCATTTATTCCCCCTCCCCACTCCCCCCACACACACATACATAATACATAGAGATTCTATATTATAAGGGCCAGAGGAGATACAGAGCCTTGCGAAAGTATTCGGCCCCCTTGAACTTTTCGACCTTTTGCCACATTTCAGGCTTCAAACATAAAGATATAAAACTGTAATTTTTTGTGAAGAATCAACAACAAGTGGGACACAGTTATGAAGTGGAACGAAATTTATTGGATATTTCAAACTTTTTTAACAAATAAAAAAATGAAAAATTGGGCGTACAAAATTATTCAGCCCCCTTAAGTTAATACTTTGTAGCGCCACCTTTTGCTGCGATTACAGCTGTAAGTTAGTTAAAAGGCCTATAACCACCAAAACACTTACCCAATATTTTTTGGGGGTGTGCTACAGTGCATCACTAAATCACTTCAAGCAGAATAGCGAAAAGAATCAGAATCAGAAACAAATTCATTACCAAGTAGGATTTCACATACAAGCAATTTGCTTTGGTCTGATAAACATATAGTGCAAGAACAAAAACAGGCGGTACAAAAGTGCAAATGTGATAAATACATGTGATCTTTAAGCATATAGTTACATTTGTATTTCTGATGTCATTGCACCCCATCAAAGTAGGCTGTTAGTTTTTCTATTTCATGCCAGACTGTTGTCAAATGCAAAGCAAGATGCTGATGATTCATTTCAGCGTTCACAGGCTGCTTAGAACTGCTAGATATTGGAAAACACCATAACAAAATCAACACTCACCTTGATCAACCATGGTTGGAAAAGCTCTTAAATTTTCAACCGTTGGCGGTTGGCCGCTACAACTTCAACCAGTGACCATCATGTCTGTCACATTACAGTTTTTCTCAATTATTTAGGAAATATTCCAGGAAAAACTCACAGTTTTCTCAAATCTTCACACACAATTCAAAAAACGGTACAAACATTTAAGTTCTGGGTCCCAATTTAAACTTTGCCCTCAGACAATACACATAAGCTGTCAAAAACAGAGTCTACATGACTTTTTGTTACACAATGGAGGGATTCATTCAAAACACTTGTCATGGAAATCACTAAGGGAAAGGCACAGAGAGTCTAGATTCTTTTCACAAGTAAAGCTTTATTCAAGATTTGCAAACTGGGATCAGTTAACAACACTTATCAGAGTCAGGTCAAAAGCTCTCAGTTGAAGGTTGAGCTCAGGCCTATATGCATTCAGTACAGCCCACTGTGTCCCCCTTCTTTGCATGGTTAGAGTACATGTCTCACCAGCTTCTCTGTGAATTTCGGCTTAGAAAGATAACAAGATGTTTACAACCCTTGAGAAGTTTAGCCAAAATTATAGCTATCTGTTGTAGGCACATCCTGTACAAGTGAGCAGAGCCAAAACACACAATGGCCTTACTAAATTACTGGATTATACTTAGAATAAGCAATATGATATTATTGTACTATGGAATAAGAAAATTTCTACCACATTCCCTCATTTTGAGATTAAGTCTCAACAAAAGGAAATTTTAAACAGTACAACCAATGAAAAAAAAAAAGAGTACATCCCAGCAAAAGCAAAAGAGTACTCAAGAATCTCCTAGCATTAATCATCATTAAACTAATATTGATTAGATGCCAAACAATCAACAATCTTTTAATAATGCATAAACATTTCTTCCCTTATCCTAAGGAATGGGAGGCAACAAATAATTTATTATTCATGTTACAGTCACAAAAACAATTTCAGCAAGCAATGATTATAAAATAGTCATGTTTACTTGGTGTCGTTACAGTGTTCATCCATGTCTTTCCCATTGATCCCCTGTACAACTGCACAACATGCATGTGCCTGTTGTCTAGGTCAGTGTCAGTGGCATCCAGTGGAACCTGATTAGGGGAGCCTATTGCACTTCTGCGGACCCAATGGGATACGTTACCGTGTGGTTCATCAGCATCCACCAGCCATTCTCGTGGGCTGTTGCCCAATCATGCAGTTCGGCGGTCCTCCTTTAACGGCTGGGGCGGCTGTTATTTGCTAGACTCCAGTCTTGAGCCCACCGTGGGCTCGTGCTGAGGCGGCTATTATTTAAGTCCTGCAGTTGGACTATACTGCTGCTGTTTGTTCCTCGAGGCTCTCCGTTGTTCCCCCCCAGACTGCATGGTCCAGATAATGGCGGAAAGAGCAATACCGACGATGAAGGCAATGAACGTGACCTTCTGTAAGACCTCCTCAGTACTCCATGGCCATCATGGTGGTTGTCGTCCTGGCATCAGCTGATACGTCGTCATCAGGGTCGTATGGCACCATCCTACAGTGGCTGGCGTGGACCCACATAGCTCTCTCAGCAACCTTCAAGGCCGTCTGGGTGATCAGTAGCACCTGGTATGGTCCCAACCACCTATGCTGATGCCAGTACTTCCTAAGGAGGTCCCTCACGACAACCCAGTCACCTGGTTGGATCTTGTGGAGTGGTCCTCCTTTTGGCTCAGCCAGGGCTGCTTTCACCCTTGGAAAAATAGACTTCAGCACATTGTTAAGTGCGATGCAATAACTCACCATCTCGTCGTCGCAGCCTTGCAATGTCAGTCTTCTGTGGGAAAAGAGTGGTGATCATCCTCATCGGTCTGCCTGGAAGCACCTCATGAGGAGAAAGACTTGTAGTGCGATGCTCTCTTCCTTGCATGTACATTAAGGCAAGTGGCATCACTGTTACCCATGACAACCCTGTCTCAGCAATCAATTTGGTCAATTTGGTTTTTAGAGTCTGATTAGCTCTCTCAACCAAGCCACCACTGGCTGGATGATAGCTACAATGTGTGCGCAGATCTATTTTCAGACTAGTGGAGATGCATTCAATTACACTATTTACAAAATTGGAGCCATTGTCTGATGTCCATTTCGATGGTAGGCCCCATCTGGGAATAATTTCCAGCATCAAATTCTTTGTGACAGCGATGGCTGTGGCATGTTTGCATGGGAAATGCTTCTAACCACTTAGAGAATGCATCCACCATTACCAGGCAATATCTGTATACCTGGCATGGAGTCAACTCAATGAAATCCATCATTAAGTGATCAAATGGCCCCTCAGGCCTTGGGTGGGCCGACATTGGCATCAGTGTGCCCCTACCCACATTGTTTGTCATTCAAATCACACATTTTGCACAGAAATGTACGGCATATAGGGAAAATCCTGATGCAAACCAAAATTTATGTACAATATTCACAACCCCACCCTTGGAAACATGGTTTTGGCCATGTGCCAACTTAGCAACGTAGGGGTAACGAGCGAGGAAGGACAGGGAGGTCATTAGGACCAAACCAAAGCTTCAGCTTCTGGTCAAAGGAGCATTTCAACCGCTTCCAACGAGAGACCTCCACACTGTCAGCGCCTGATTGTAAGTCAGAAACGTCATTACGAGAGAAAACATCGGTCGGAGGCAGAGAAACCATCTGCAAAATGGGGGAGACAGGAGACGTGGCAGCAGCTTTAGCAGCCATGTCAGCTACAGCATTACCTTTAGAGACGGAATCAGAGGCGTTAGTATGAGCCTGACATTACCTTTAGAGACGGAATCAGAGGCGTTAGTATGAGCCTGACATTACCTTTAGAGACGGAATCAGAGGCGTTAGTATGAGCCTGACATTACCTTTAGAGACGGAATCAGAGGCGTTAGTATGAGCCTGACATTACCTTTAGAGACGGAATCAGAGG
>JACXGI010016706.1:0-15210 GCA_016801175.1 Esox masquinongy
CAGTGTCCTAGTACAACAGTGTCCTAGTATAACAGTGTTCCTGGTAGAACAGTGTTCCTTGTAGAACAGTGTCCCAGTATAACAGTGTCCTAGTAGAACAGTGTCTCTAGTAGAACAGTGTCCTAGTATAACAGTGTCTCTAGTAGAACAGTGTCCTGGTAGAACCGTGTCTCTAGTAGAACAGTGTCCTAGTAGAACAGTGTCCCAGTATAACAGTGTCCTAGTAGAACAGTGTCCTAGTACAACAGTGTCCTACTATAACAGTGTTCCTGGTAGAACAGTGTCCTAGTAGAACAGTGTCCTAGTATAACAGTGTTCCTGGTAGAACAGTGTCTCTAGTAGAACAGTGTCCTAGTATAACCGTGTTCCTGGTAGAACAGTGTCTCTAGTAGAACAGTGTCCTAGTATAACTGTGTCTCTAGTAGAACGGTGTCTCTAGTAGAACAGTGTCCCAGTATAATAGTGTACCTAGTAGAACAGTGTCCTAGTGGAACAGTGTCTCTAGTAGAACGGTGTGTCTAGTAGAACAGTGTCCCAGTATAATAGTGTACCTAGTAGAACAGTGTCCTAGTAAAACAGTGTCTCTAGTAGAACATTGTCCCAGCATAACAGTGTCCTAGTAGAACAGTGTCCTAGTACAACAGTGTTCTAGTATAACAGTGTTCTAGTATAACAGTGTTCCGGGTAGAACAGTGTTCCTAGTAGAACAGTGTCCCAGTATAACAGTGTCCTAGTAGAACAGTGTCTCTAGTACAACACTGTCCTAGTATAACAGTGTTCCTGGTAGAACAGTGTCCTAGTAGAACAGTGTCCCAGTATAACAGTGTCCTAGTACAACAGTGTCCTAGTATAACAGTGTTCCTGGTAGAACAGTGTCTCTAGTAGAACAGTGTCCTAGTAGAACAGTGTCCTAGTATAACAGCGTTCCTGGTAGAACAGTGTCTCTAGTAGAACAGTGTCCTAGTATAACAGTGTTCCTGGTAGAACAGTGTCTCTAGTAGAACAGTGTCCTAGTATAATTGTGTTCCTAGTGGAACAGTGTCTCTAGTTTAACAGTCTTCCTAATATAACAGTGTGTCTAGTACAACAGATTCTCTAGTAGAACAGTGTCTCAAGTAGAACAGTGTCCTAGTGTAACAGTGTTCCTGGTAGAACAGTATCTCTAGTAGACCAGTGTCCTAGTAGAGCAGTGTCTCTAGTATAAAAGTGTTCCTAGTAGAACAGTGTCCTAGTATTAGTGTTCCTACTGTAGTAAGGCTGCACGATTAATCAAATTATAATCGAAATTGCAATACTGACATGTGCAATATCCAAATCGCCAACTTACACGATTTTCATCTCCAAAAAAGGTGAATGATATCCGCTTCACGCGAGGCAACGGGCATGCATCATACGTCCTCATCATACGTTCTTGCTGGTGCTCTAGGTTTTTTTGTAGATTACTGAAATACGTGGACTAATTTTGTTTAAATACTTGGTGGTTTGTCAATGTTAGTTTGAGTTAACACTACAACGGCTAGCGAAGACGTCTGCTTCAAGCTAGCGAGTGGCACCAAGATATTTTCCCACATACACAACAGCGTGGTTACTAAAAGTTTGGCTTCAATGTCGGTGCCTACAAAACAAACTTCATATAGGAGAAAATATACCTCAAGGGTTGAGAAATTGTGCCTAACCAGCTACGGCAACAGCACAAACATAGCTAAACGAGCAGTTAAACGAAAAGTTTCGACACAGGCTGCACCTTCAAATTGGTAATAAGTGTAAAATAGAAAACACTGAACTTTAACTTGATTTTTATTCAGTGTAATAGCACATTGTGTAGGCTATTATCTCTATTTAATTGAGATTATCTATGCTGTTTACACCCATGATTGAAAATTGCTAATCATGACCGTAATTGCAAAATTTGTCCCAAATATTTACCCAAATCGTGCGGTCCTAGTTCAAGGTAGAACAGTGTCCTAGTATAACAGTGTTCCTAGTTGAACAGTGTCCCTGACCAAGCCTGTGGCTCTTTCCAGTGACTCCCTCTGACTCGTCACAGCTTCATGAGATATCACCAGATTTGGCCAGCTACAACAATAGCATAAAGCTGCGGAACATTCCACAGGGCCAGCAGCAATGACACGACACTGGAGCCTCAGACTAAACCATACTCTCTGTCCTCAACACACACCGTGCTATAAAACAGGTTGGTAGCATAGCGGTTTCGAGTGTCGAGCCAGGAACCAAAAGGTTGCTGGATCAAATCCCTGAGACCGTTTGGCCCCTGAGCAAGGCAAATAATGGCTGATCCGCCATGTTCTACGGTGCATCATTGTACTGTGTCTTTAATAAATGAAGGCCGCAGATGAATTCAGCATGATGCAACGTGGTAATGAGTTGTGGGATCAGCCCATTGAATTAACATGGCATACAGGAGCTGGCTGTCTCCAGGCAAAGACCAAACAGAGCAAGGAGCGACGCTTCGGCAAATCAGACCCAGTCCTCATTTGAATAGCAAATCGGTGAAAAGCAGCACGGTCTGCCATGATGTTCCACCGTCACCTTCAATCACCTAACAAACACGCACATTACGACCAACTTAAATGACCATCTGCATGACCATTGAGTCAGACAGGGCAGATTCGCCACACATTCATCAGACAGGACACAGTGGCTTACAGACAGACATGCAGTGAAACAGAGAGAGAGAGGGAGCGAGAGAGAGAGAGAGAAAGCTCAGTCACAGGAGTGATTTAAGGCAATGTACTGGAAGTTTCTATCCGTCCTGTGTCCCAGAAGTCTCTCAGTATGCAGGCATCAGGTGGTGCTCTGAGCGGGGGAGATCTGGAGTGGGCACAGGAGAGTCCCAGTCCTGATGTTAACAAAGCAACTGTCTTTCAGCTCTACCCAGACAGGCGGCTAACAGACTTTGTAGGCTAAAAGAAACACTGCTATGGCTGAGAGGGGTTGAACACAAACTACAGAAGTAAACGTTGACGTAAGCAACCGTTGAGAGGAGAGGACACGTTCTGTATGGAGAAATAGAGGTTTACCAAGCACTACTTGTACCTTAAATGGTTGAAGAGCTTCGATCTAAAAGAGCTTTTCTTTCATATTCTATTTTTCAGACCACAACAAAGACAATGTATGTCTTGTGGCTAAACCACAGTCACCAACACGCGCTGGAGCAAGATATTACATTTTCTCTCTCTACATGTATTCGTTTTAGCCATGGCAGATGGTCATTAAATGAAGCTTTACTTGGTGAGAAACATTCCTTACATAGCTAGATCACAGGAAGGCATTTGTTGCAAACGGTGTTTGATTATACTATATCCCTCACTTTGTAAATGAAATGACTACTTTGTTGTAAATGCGGCAACACCATTATCCGATGTAACCTGTCAACATCAGAAGGGACAGGTTCAAATGTATGTGGAACTAAATCAACAGGGTATCAAAATGTCAACTTTCTTATTCAGTGTAACATGCCCTGTATTCGTCAGTGAAGAGGACAACCATAGACGACCAAAACACGGAGGCTGGTCGATTAGCCCACTTTTTCAGTCACACACATGATAACACATTTCAAATGTGTTCAATACACCAAAGAAAGTGAGGTGTCTGATCTGAAACAGATCTTCTGTATCTGCTGTTAGTGACACTTGAAGGGCCTCACCTGAAGGGCCTCATGGTCAGACCGGAAACCACTTCCATACATGGATGTGTCTGAGCATGCAGCATGAAGAATAGTGTAGTCTAGTCTCATTAATGTTTATTTCTTTTCACTCATGCAAGGTGCTTGATTGTGCACCTTTACAGCATGTTGTCTGTGTAAACACCTCGTTTTGTGGATATCCTTCTAACAAATTAGCAGCCTATGTTAAAGAAATGTGAAGTTTGAAAAAAACTACGTTTGGTACTGTAATATAGGCGATTGTTAACGGGTCAATGTGGCACCAGCAGTAAAACCAGTCGCATTCAATTAAAGGGAAATACATTTTAAAAAACGGTGGTCCACTTTAACATCGATTTATCATTACCACATCGATTCATTTGCTGACATCAATATCTCTGAGATTCACTTATGGGGTTTCATGGGTTGCCTCTGTTTGTTTTTCAGTAGGCCAAGTAATTTTGTGACTGCCTGACTGAACATGCCCCCATGACAGTGTTTGTGTTTCTAAGAAGGTGTGACATAGGACCATTTATGCCATTTGGATCAGTGTCTCAGCATGTTATGCCTACAGCCATGTGACTGCTAATGACTGTGTGTGTGTGTGTGTGTGTGTGTGTGTGTGTGTGTGTGTGTGTGTGTGTGTGTGTGATCCATGTCTATGTGTACATGTGGGTCCTGATGTCCCCATGAAGACAGTACAACCTGAAAGAATAAAGGTCATGATTAGGAAAATGTGATCTTCAGATAAGGTTTTGGGAAAAACGTACAATTGGGCATAGTGTTAGAGTTGGGGTTACCTTTAGATTTATGCATTACCAGTTAGGTTTATGGTTATGGTAAGGCATTAGGGCTAGGTTAAGTTTATGCATAAAAGTTAGGTTAGTGAGGTTAAGTTTAGGGTAAAAGTTAGGGTTAGGGCTAGAGAATAGGGAAAACTGATGTATGGATTAGGTCTCAGGTTCCCACAAAGATAGAAAGACAAATTTGTGTGTGTGTGTGTGTGTGTGTGTGTGGGGGTGTGTGTGTGTGTGTAAGCACCGGTCTGTCGGACTGAGTGTGTGCATGCATTGTGTAAGAAACAAGCTCTCACCATCTCCCTTTGACATCCTACATTTGTCTATAAACACAGGGTTGTGATGGTTCAGCCATTCATTCTGACTGGTTAAAGTGTGGCCCTGGTATATGTTGTTATCCTCAATTATCCCTCAAGAAACTGAGAAGGCTCTTCGAAGTTAACAAATGACTCAAAAACAGGGGACCTTAACAAAAAACAAATACCTTGAACCTGGTGTCACCACACGGGTGCGAGATGGGGTGGGAGCATCGAGCAAGTGTATTTGTGCTAAATTTAAATTTGCATAGACGTTTAAGAGATCAGTTGAAACCCTGGATGGGAACCAAATCAATATATTGCAGTCAGAAGAGGAGAAGTGAGATGCCATTGGTCACAAGATGAATACTCAAGGCAGAAAGCCTAGCAACGGTTTGCCAGAGACACAATGTTACCTGATACTGTAGCTGCGCTGGGCTCAGTTCAACTATCAGACAATGACAATCATGCTGTGAAGGAGGTGAAACAATGAGCTGGGCGAGAACGCTGTTCAGGTTCTATTGTAAGACTGTGTAGGATTCAAGCCGCCTGCTCACCACTGGCATACAAGCTAAATGCAGGAACGCATAGATAGCGCAGAAGGCACATTTTTGGACATGGATTCGAATGTCTGATGAAATGGTTATAATGAAGACACAGGCGCTCTGTGAGACATTGTAAATCAGTGTACCTGGCAATGTATTCAATATAACGGCAAAATGATTAGTCATCGATCTAACTTCCTTCTCCTCGATGGACCTAAAATGAGATGCCGCCCACCTGACAACAAAATCACAGAAGACAAGAGAACAGAATAGAACCAAATAGAACAGAATAGAAGGGGCATTTTTCACTGCTGTGGAAGGCCTCCATCCCCAGAAGGGTAACAGCCTCAGGCTAAACAGACACAAGGGAAAAACTATTTTAAGGTCTCAGAGCGAGTGACGTAACTGATTGAAATGCTATCCATCAATCGAGGGCCCACCCGGTTACCCAGATGAACAGTCACTGGTCTTATAATACAATAAACACTGTAACCTCATGCAGTTGGCCAAACATACCGTCCCAACTAAACATGATGAAATTCCTTGATTGAGATTCACACATTTAAAGTAGAAGATACAACAGCATAATTTTCTACATTTCAAAGTGTAATTTTGACTTAATGGTGTAGACATATCATCAAGAACATAGCAAAATCTCATTTTTACTGCTTTTGAGCATTTAGCAAAACAAAGTGATCTCCCAAGAAGATTTAGTTAAATCTAGTTTTTTGCCTAAATCAGTACTAAATCATAATTACAAACGCAGCTGCAGAAGTCACATTAGGTTAAATGCCAATAGGGAACGTATCAGCTATAAAATATGTTGGACATTGATATTTGAGTTTTCAAAGCAACATAGGACAACTAACAGAGTTCAAAAGAGGCCAAATTGTTGGTCACAAAAACTGCTAAACTACTCAATGTGTCAAGTGGAAAATCATGACAGCACATGCCAAACATGGATAAATTGCTTCAGCAAAGAGGAACAGTCAAAGCTGACCAACAGGGATAGAAGGACGCTTTACAGGATAATTGCTAAATGCCCTAAAAGCACAGCCTCAAAAATTACCACAGAATTGACTCAGCATGTCAGTGACTCAGTCTCAACGAAAACGGTCCATCGTGAGCTTCACAAAGCTTGAATTTACAGCAGGTTTGCCACTTGGAAACCGCATGTATCCATGGTCAACCAAGATGCCTGACCAATGGAAAAAAATGTAATATGGTCTGATGAGTCATCTTTCACCCTATTCCCTACATCTGGACAAACATTTGGCGAAAGCATATGTATGCTTTCAGCCCACAATATCTGCTGCCAACTATTAAACATGGTGGGGGATCCGTAATGGCATGGGCAGCCATGTCTTGGGATTCATTGGGTCCGTGAAAACACGGTCCCCTCATGATGTCCTAATATTTCAGGATGATAATGACCCCATACAAACAAATTCAAGAGTGGTTTCATGAACACCAAATAATCTCATATGCTTTCCATGGCCTTTCCAATCTCCCAATCTCTACATTATATAACCTCTATGGGAACTTCTGGAGAGCAGAGTGTGAAGTAGATTTCAGCCTCCTTCACCCCTCAAAGAACTGGAGGCTTTTCTTCTGGAAGAATGGTGCAACATCCCACTACTCACAGATTAGGACTTGTATGACATTATGTCAAGATGAATTTGAACTGTTCCGAACGGCAAAGGGTGGTCGAACTCCTTAATTAACTCCTTATTAATATATAATTGGGTGTTTCCGTTATTTTGTCCGCCCATCTGTATCTGCTAAATAGGACTGTTAATAGTGCTATACTGAAAATATTTTGTAAAATCTGTTCAGACAATACTTTTACTTTATTTTTCACAGTTTCTTCTTGGTATCAGTTTATTTATGTAATTTCATCTTTTTGTCTATTTGATTGTCTTTTTTACACCAGCGACCCATTCAAAACCCACCAGTTGAGTACCACATTATGACATCATGGGGAACAGGCTAGGCAAGGTTTGTTATTAAAGCTGTCAGTTTGTAGTTAGGGCGGGGAGGGAGCTGTCAGAGTTGTGCCTCCGGAGCCCTAAAACGCACCATGGAAATGAAACCTAATTTCTTTCCTATCACCTCCTGCCACACATTGGCTCCACACAATTCCTGACGACGGTGCGCATAAACATGCGGGATATTATGATAGGCTGTGTTTGTTCCCCTCAGAATCATATTCGCTATGCTATATCTATCCTCTAGAGGAACGTTAAGGCAATCGTATAGAATGGAATTATTGCAGAATAAACCAGCACTGACATGGGCTCCCCTGCAAAATATTCGATTTTGAAAGACATTTCGCTCCGAAGTGTATTTCACAAGGAATATCCTACTATTGCACAAAGTTATTGCAGCAGATCCCACGATTGTGTAGTACACCAAGCTGGAGGGGTAATGTAACGGAATCCGACTAAGCCTAAGCTTACAAACGGACATTCAACATTTCATATTATTAAAAATGGCATAGCCTACGTCCATTGTTTTGTTGCTGACATGTATGTGGAACCATTCGTAAAAAAGTAAGGAGAGATTGAGCGTGATAACTATTCCCTTTGGAAGCACCGAATGTATGGAATGTAAATAATACGATGTAAAATGTTTTCACATACCTTTCTGTCAAACACACATCCAGGTGTGGACCATTGACGTTGAGAACCGCGAGCGAATCAATCCAAAACTGCCTCCTCCCCGTCGTTATTCCCTGCTTTGAGGGAACAGCAGTAGGAGGGAGTAAACGAGCTTCGTGCGTGTATGAGGAAAAGA
Source organism: Esox masquinongy (assembly GCA_016801175.1). Taxonomy (NCBI): domain Eukaryota; kingdom Metazoa; phylum Chordata; class Actinopteri; order Esociformes; family Esocidae; genus Esox; species Esox masquinongy. The sequence goes on from JACXGI010016706.1 coordinate 8,099, forward strand.
AGCAGCGTGAAGAGGAGGGAGGTAGGTACGCCAGGCTGAGGTAGAGAAGACGCGCAAGTTCCAGATAACAGCTAGGAGAGTGTGCTTGCTTTTCCTCCCATGCAGAGAAGTTAATTAATACATTGTCACCACAATATATTTAATATAAAAAAATTGCTAAAAAATGCGATAGAACAGTCAATTTTGAATACAGATGTAAAACATAGTTGGTCCATTAATACACAGCTTTGCTTTATTGCTTAACAATGCAAAACGTTAACATTTTAGTAATTTACTTGACATTCTTAACGTTTCTTTCTCGTGGAATGACCCAACATTAGGTGAGGAACGATTAGATGACCATGATGATGAGGGTCAGAAATATAGCAGAGGCAGGGGTTGACAGTGGGGAGTGCCACTGGATCTTTAGTGACCACAAAGAGTCCAGACAGATGGGATTGTTTAAAATCCCATCCCAGAAGATAGTACCTTGCTTAGGGCTATTTCCCCTTCACTGCCATGGGGCATTTGGGACTTGATATTTAGACCAGAGGGAAGACTGCCACCTACTGGCCCTCCAACACCACATCCTGCAGCATCTGGTCCTCTATCCAGGGACTGACATGGACAAACTCTATTTAGCTTCAGAAGGAAACCAAAAATTTGATGGAACAACATTTATCTTGTAGGACTACTTCATGAAATAACTTGCCTACCGGCCTACTCACTGGTTTAGATCATCCAGACATATGCTTACTCAGTGGTTCACATCATCCAGGCATGGCCTACTCACTGGTTTAGACCATCCAGATATGGCCGACTCACTGGATTACATCATTCTCTACTTTCACTACATTATTTTGATTGTAGGTCATGTTTATACTGTTCACTGCTTTCATAGAACACATTTATTTCCCAGAAACACTACCGAGCAAGTATCACTGGGTGTTTACACTATTACCACTATGGAAACGTACGTAGTTTGTCCTGTGTGGTTGGAAGGGGGTATAAATACACACTCAGTCAGCAGCAACTGTAAGATGATGAAATCATTACCTGTATTGATACCACTGCCTGTCAGTGTGTTAGGCCAGCATTTAATCCTCTGTTCATCTGTGATTCGGACCTGCCAGTTTTTATATTAGCACTGAGAATCCTTTAAGGTCAGAACTCAACCCGCCTACCCCCTACTGGACCTCTGGGGGACAGCAATGTGACCTTGCCTCTTGTGGAGGGTTTTGGGATTGAGTGGTGTCGCTACAATCTGGGTTTTAACATAGGGCATGTTCAATGACCGATCTCCCTAGCCTTATGGAATTCAGCTTTTCTTCAGTGAATGACATTTGCATTTTTTCAACGTGGCAAGTCCCCAGTCTGTCTAAAGTGAAGCATTAACACTGAAGAGGGGTAGGTTAAGGCTTGGGTTGATTTGATTCTTTACTGTAATCATTCTGTTGGGTTAGATGGTGTGGTAGCATCCTTCTAATGGATGTTCCTCTGCTGCAGCTGGCCTCAATGGAGTGTTCCTGGAGTGCTTTTGAAAAGATCTCCTCATTCCTATTGTCCCCTCTTGTTGTGTTTCTGTTTGACTCAGCAAACTCCAGATGTTGCAGAGCACTTCACTTAAAAGCCATTTCAAATGTGTAAAAGATTCCCATTTCATCAATTATAGATGTATTTACTTTGAAGTGTTTCTAATGAGCAAGATTCATCAGTTTCATAGAGACAAATGTCTTTGAAGCACTACTTGTTCATAATTAAACAATAATATCTTGGAATATGAAAGTCATTTGAAAACAACACAGTAATTCTTATGAGGATTACAAATATGAAGCTAGATATTGATATTGATCTAGCGCTGTTAAGCTTTGTGATGAATCACTTAGTGAGAGTACCAAGGCACTTATTGTACTCATCCTCTGTACAACTGTATATCAACATCACCAATGCCACTCAGTATTTGGCTACATGTCAATGTAATACTTTGCAAGGATGGTAAACACAGTCACACGGTCTGGAGCAGGCTTTTCCAGTAACTAATCCACCTAACCTCACCTGTGAACACCATTACCTGCCTATTTCAGCAGCATTGTAAGTCGTGTCAGCTTTCTTAATGTTGGAGTCATAACTCTAGTACAAGTTACAAGTTTAATGATCTTATGCACAGGATAGAAGAGGCAAACCACACAACCATGTATTTATTTGCGGGTTGCTACTCGGCAATGCTAGAAGGATAAGTAGAAAACATTTACAAAGAACAAAATAGATAATAATTATACAAATAAATGAACATAATATATAATATACTAATAACACAGAGAATTTACATAAATACATACACAGGGTGTGTCTGAAGTTTGATGCATTGGATTTTACAAGGCAAATTACACGTCATGTTCCAGCTACATGCTGGACTAGTCTTGCAAGGCCATACCTCCAGATCTCGTCACGCCTCCTTGAAGGTCTGAAAACAATTGAGTTTCAAAAAAGGTTTGAGTTGCGCGCACTCCCAGTGCTAATATAATATTCGGCTAATATATTCTATCGGATGTTACATTTTAAGAAACCTAAAATACATTGCAGAGAGTTTTAAGTTACTTACGCTAGCTTGCAACATTGCTGATAAATAACCATCTTTTTATATATATTATATTATTTTTTATATATTATATTGTAGTTTTGTTCAAATTCAGACCAAGTTTCACGGGAAGAGAGCACTGACAACCCAGCTTAATCCATGGTCCATCGTGAATAAGGAAGTTGTTGGAATCTATTTGTTATGATTATCAGTGAGCATCTCGATTTTACAGATGACTATGTAGGACTATAGTGTTGTAATACTAACCAACTTTGGAGTGATTATTTACATTTCTCTGCTCTCCCATTTTAAGAAGAGCTGGCTAGTAGGCTACCTACTCATCAACGATCACCAATTGCGCTAAGCTATCAATATGCTACACCTCAGCTTTCTTCATGCAATGACATGAAAATGGTTTGTCTAACTCTGGGTAACTAGTAAAATATCCAGAATCTATTAGTGTAACTCTAGGTAAGTAGACACATATCCAAAATCTGGACATCCCAACGGATCCCTTTAAATTAGCTGCCGGTTGGTGTTGTCAGTTACAGATGTTAGCTAGCTATCGGGTGGAAAGTCAGAGTTCAGAGTAAAATTATGTCATTTTGCATTGAGCTGTATCTCATGGAGCCATGAACATATTCAGCGAGTACCTTTTGGAGCTCAGCCCAAGCAAGGCATTTGACCGGGTTGATACGTTTTGAGGCGTTACCAATTCAACTAGGTTCCATCACCCCAATGTTTTCAACTTGATTTCACCGGGCCTAGCGTAGTGTGGCCTGGTCTAAGGGGCTACTGCCGGACGAATATGTGACCATGTGTGCCCATATGGGTGAATGTGTGCCCAGTAGAACAGAGTGAACTGGGCACACAGTCGCAGTGCATGATTAGACCAGGTCAAGTATTCAGCTGCCTGATGACTTACAGGTAGAAATTATCTTGCCGCCCTTAGTATGAGAACACATTCTTTGATAAATTACCATGTGTGGAGGCATGTGCCCGGGATGTAAAGTGTCCTTGACAGTGCAGCAGGCATTTGTCACACATCGTTTGGGATAGATGTGACGGATGGGTGTGAGTACATTCACCAGCCTCTGGAGGACCCTGCGTTCGTGTGCGGAGCTGTTCACTTTCACAGAACAACGCAGGCGGTCAGTACAGTCTCAATGGTGGGGTGATAGTATTTAAAAAGGACCCGTTGTGGCTTGGGAAATCTCTCAAGTCACCTTAGAGAGTGGAGTTGCTGTGGTACCCTCTGGACAACATCGTGGCATTGATTCCAAGCCCTCAGCCGTGTGGACATTGATGAACTGCTGACTCTCCACTGCAGCACCGTCGATGTGGATCGGGGCGTGTCCTTTGTTTTGCTGACGGTGAGGGAGTGGTTGTCGTCATGACACTGCCATGCCAGTCTGCTTACCTCCTCCCTACAGGCTGACTCGTTGGTTGTCAAATCTACGACCAGGGGTGTCGTCTGCAGACTTGATGGAGTCTGTGTTGTTCAGAGCCACACAGGTGTGGGTTGACAGTATAACTCATCCTCCTCCTGGTTGAGACCAAAGGCAGAGCCCGGGCCTTTAGCCCCCAGCACTCAGCCCCCCTGGGCCTATTCTCTGATTTATCAGACCCCAGAACAACGTCATCAAGGCAACGGCAAAAGCTGGGTGGGCAGGGCGTGAAATGGAGGAAGTGGAGATGGGGGTTGTCCTCAAGTTTAGCTAGGACAACAAGCAGATATGACAGTGTCATTACAAGTGTTGCATTTCCCATTTTGTACTTTTCCTCCCTGTCTCAACTGGCGCCGGAATTTAAGCTGGAGCACCGGTCCACTGCCGAAAGCGACCCATCTGTCTACGGAGTCTAACCTGCCCCCTGGGCCCTGGAGCTGTGCAGAGAGTGGAGCATCCATCAACCCACACTGAGATATGACACCCTGAGAGCAGCCTGTACGTTGCTTTGAGCAAAGATCTGTTTGGCAGGCAGGTGGTTGAACTGCAGACCACTGAACTGCTAAAACCATGTACATCGTAATTAGACAACATCCTCTGTTATTACATCAGAAACAGAATAATTCTGAAAATAATAAAATGAACAATTTAATAAATAAATACAGACAGAATAATGACTTTTGTGTTTACCAGGTTAATCTATATTGAATTTGGTTTTTTATCCATAAATTGAACCAAATCTGCATTTAATTACTCTTCAAATTCATTGCTCTGCTCTCAAAAGCTCTGCTCTTTGAAAAATGATGAGTCATGCACCTTTGAATGCATTTACATTTGTATTATGCAGCTTGCCGTAATTAAAAAGCAATTTCAATTTCAATACTGTAACTTATTTTCACTATGACATTGTTGTTTTCATTTGTGGAGGTTTTACAGATCTCTGTAAGAGTCGACGAGAGGCTCAGAGTTGGTTTCAGTGCACTGCAGAATACTCAGGAAAAATCAGGATCATAAACCTCCAGCCAGTTCAGAGAGATGATCCAGATTATAAACTAAACCTCAAGCCAGTTTAGAGGAAGGATCAGGATTATAATATAAACCTTAGGTCAGTTCAGAGGAAGGATCAGGATTATAATATAAACCTTAGGCCAGTTCAGAGGAAAGATCAGGATGACAATAAAAACGTCAAACCAGTTCAGAGGAAAGATCAGGATTATAATATAACCCTCAAGCCAGTTCAGAGGAAGAATCAGGATTATGATATAAACCTCAAGCCAGTTCAAAGGAAGGATGATCTGATGTGTCAAAACACGGGGTGGGAGGGGGGGGTTTAAGAAACATAAAAGAGACATCCAGTATCTCTTCACTGTATGATCCTTGTACTTTCTTCTTCCACTCAGAGGCTTGGGTAGTATTTCATTTCCCAATGCAGTCTATGGCAGTTTGACAAGCTCTATGACTGCAGCTGGGAGTATTTCCGCTACGTGACCTAACAAGGAAACGCTAGGGCTAGTGTTAACAGCCCGGTCATTAATATTTTTACTCCTGGTCAGAATAGGAAAAACTCCTGACTGTACCCAACACAGCAGTAAAAAATAAAGGGAGAAACTATACAGTCTTTTACAACCTTCACTCTGTCACACTCCTCCCCAGGGTGGCAGGGGTGGGGGTGGGGGCTGGGTTGAGAGGGGACACACCCTGTCAAGCTCCACCAGTCGTGCGCGTCCCTCTGGCGTGGCCCTGGATACGATTCCGTTGTCACACGCCAGAACCTCCTCACAGCTGCACAGGAAGTGGGCTGTTGCATCCTGGACTCTGAGCCCCAGCGGGGGGAAGACGGCAGCCCAGATCTGGCCAACAACAAGAACAACAACAACACTGCCTGCAGAGCCTGTGTAGACCTCCTCCTCCCCTTCCCCTCTCCGCAGTCCTGACATGTGTTCCAGTAATATGTCATTACCGTCGCAGTGTGACGATTTAGCTGTTCGACCTCAAACAATATCTGAAGGGATTTGGTCAGGGCAATTGGATTAAAATCCTTATTGGTTATCATGTTTTTATCTCACTTTTGTAAAGCTTTAACAATCCTTTATTGTATTGAGTATGATGTAAGATAGTTGTAGTATAATGTTTAAAATTATATTAGTATTACAGGGTTATACCATAATTCCAGAAATACGGGCTGTAGTTACCCTAGTAGATTATTAGTAGACACAATTATTTATAGTGCAGCACCACTATTAGAGGGTCATCATATAACACACCTTGTTTACGCACAGTCTCATCATATAATACACCTTGTTTATGCACAGTCTCATCATATAATACACCTTGTTTATGCACAGTCTCATCATATAATACACCTTGTTTACGCACAGTCTCATCATATAATACACCTTGTTTACGCACAGTCTCATCATATAATACACCTTGTTTACGCACAGTCTCATCATATAATACACCTTGTTTACGCACAGTCTCATTGTCACGGTTGTGATGGCTGGACACAGGCACAGAGATGAACGTGGGGTAATCCATACTTTTAATAAAAAGAAACAAAAACAAAGCAGCAACCAGTGACGTTGGGCAGCAGGTACATACAAAACCAAAATGATCCACCCCAGGTGTGGCCAAACATTGTACATAAATAGGTTCCCCAATTGGAGGCAACGATCTACACCTGCCTCCAATTGGGGAGACCAAAATGGATTATAGGGGGCCTAGAGGCACCACCTTCTGTCCGGTCCTGACTACGGCCCCAGCCCAGCGCAGAGATGGCTAGGGGCATAGCCAGGACGTGACACTCATCATATAATACACCTTGTTTACGCAGTCTCATCATATAATACACCTTGTTTACACATAGTCTCATCATATAATACACCTTGTTTACACATAGTCTCATCATATAATACACCTTGTTTACATACAGTATCATAATAACATATACATTGTTAACACACAGTCTCATCACATAATACACCTTGTTTACACACAGTCTCATCATATAATACACCTTGTTTACATACAGTATCATCATATAATACACCTTACTTACACACAGTCTCATCATATAATACACCTTGTTAACACACAGTCTCATCACA